>CAAKHD010013946.1:0-13062 GCA_901007705.1 Fistularia tabacaria
ATGGAGGTGATTAGGGCTTCGAAATGGGTGGTACATGGAGAAAGGCTTCAGGGAGGGCTGCGTCTCCCTCCAATTAGGGCTTACATGGATGACATGATGACTGTAACGTCAACTATACCATGTAATAGTAGGTTGTTGGAGAAGTTAGATAGTAACCTGCAGTGGGCAAGACTGAAGGTTAAGCCAAGTAAGTCTAGGAGTATTTCAATGATTAAAGGGAAGGTAGTAGATAAGAAGTTTATAATAAACAGTGAGGTGGTGCCTACGGTGCTAGAAAAACCGGTGAAGAGTTTGGGTAGATGGTTTGATGCAAGACTTAGTGATAAGGGACAATTTGAGCAGTTGAGGCAGGAAATGAGTCAAGGTGTTTTAAGTATAGATCGGTCAGGGCTCCAAGGGAAGCTGAAGTTGTGGTGCTTGCAGTTTGGGCTGCTGCCTCGGGTGATGTGGCCTTTAACAGTGTATGAGGTTCCCTTGTCAAAGGTAGAGAAGTTAGAAAGAATGTTAAACTCAGTTATTCGGAAATAGCTCAGAGTCCCACGCTGCCTAAGCAGCGTGGCCTTGTATGGGAAAGGCATGTTGGAGTTGTCAGTTTCTAGTCTGTCAGAAGAGTACAAGTGTGCTAAGGTTGGATTGGGAATGACACTCACCCAGTCAAAGGACTCCATGGTTAGGAGTGTGGCATCCATGATTAGGACAGGGAGGAAGCGGAACCCAAAGGAGGCAGTGCAGCAAGCACAGGCAGCCCTTAGTCATAGGGATATCATAGGTTGGGTGCAGCATGGGCGTGGAGGCTTAGGGTTGTGTGTAGGCAAACCTCTGTGGAGCAAGGCATCAGTTGTAGAAAAGAGGAAATTGATAGTAGATGAAATACATAGACGAGAGGAGGTAGTAAGGCATGCCAGAGCAGTGTCACAGGCAAAGCAAGGGCAGTGGGTGAATTGGGAGAACACTGAACGAAGAACGGTGAAGTGGAGAGAGTTGTGGAGCATGGAGGCTTGTAGAATTACATTTATGATAGGGGCTACATATGATGTGCTACCATCTCCCCAGAACTTAAAACAATGGTTCGGCGAGGACGCTGCCTGCCCATTGTGTTCTGGGGTGGGCACACTAAGACACACATTATCAGGGTGTAAGGTTAGTCTCTCCCAGGGGCGATACACTTGGCGTCATAACCAGGTATTGAAATGTTTGGCAGCAGCAGTGGAAGAAAAGCGATTGGAAATAAATTCTGTAGATGGTCATCGGGAGGCTAGGCAAATTAAATTTGTACACGAGGGAGAAAAGGTTAGATCATTTAAGAGCAGGCACCACGCAGGGTAGCTAAGTGTAGGCAGGGCCTGAGAACTGATAACTGATTTGAATCAGCAGCTGGTTGTCCCAGCATATATTGTTAGCACCAGGCTTCGCCCAGATATGGTGCTGTGGTCTGGGGTAGAGAGGATACCTTATTTTATTGAGCTTAAGGTCCCCTGGGAGGATTGTGTTGAAGAGGCTTGTGAGTGCTAAAAAGCCAGGTATGCTGAGATGGCAGCAGAGGCAGAGCAGCAAGGTTGGAGGGCTCGGTTGCGGCCTGTAGAGGTGGGTTGTTGTGGGTTTGTGGCAAAGTCTGTGGTTGGTCTACTGACTGAGTTGGGCATTTGGGGACGGAGCCTGAAACTTGCGCTCAGTAACGTGTCTTGGGCAGCAGAACGAGCCAGTGAATGGTTGTGGCTAAGGAGGAAGCATGGTCGCTGGGGACTTCATTAAGTAAAGGTTGTTTGCTTGGGCAGCAGCCATGTCGCATGGAGGGGGGTGTTTCCAGGACACTGGAGTTCACTGTCAAGCCTTCTTGAGGTGTCGTGGGCCTAACTCGACGAAACACTGATGATAGAAGGTGCCCAATTGAAAACCCTGATGATATGCTTCAGGCTGCTGTTGGCTTATAGAGATAAATGGTGGTAGGGTAGTAGCGTGCTGGTTATTTGGTTTAGATGGCTTCTCTACAGCCTGAATTGGGCTCCTTGGTGTATTTTCTTAGGATCTTGGCACAAGGGACTGTAACACCTTGTCCTGTGTAGTAATGAATAAAAGAGAAGCAAAGAGGAAATTTGCAGAAAATAACTTACCAGATGGTTGTAGTTTATAAAGTTTGCCCATATTTCCCAAAATAATTTCGGCCACCTCCATTGCTTTTGAAGTGTACAGGTGACACATCTTGTCGGTGGTTATTAGCCGGTCTGCGTCCTCCAGATCACAGACTGAGATTGGTGGGAAATCCCTGAGGAACTCAGCCTTTTGCAGGTACCATTTGAATTTTTCAAAATCTTCATTTTTTAAACTCTGTAACAATCCAAGAAGTTTCTTTGCAATAACCATCTTATATCTTTGCTAGGCTCCAGGAGACAGATGAAGTTGTCTGTAAAGAGTAATGATAAAAAAAAACAACAACAATAACTTCCATTTTAGCTGCTTATGCACATAATACATTTTCAACTTATAACAAAATGTGGCATGCAGAGTGGTGCAGTGGTTGGAGCCTCTGCCTCACAGTCAGAAGGTCCCTGGTTTGATTCTGACAGCGGTCCTTTATATGTGGAGTTTGAATGTTCTCCCCACATGTCTGCATGGGTTTCCTCCAGATTCTCTGCTTTCCCTCCACTAGGTTCATTGGACACCCAAAAATTGCCCAAACTTGTGACTGAGGAAGTGAACGGTTGTATGTCCCAATATTTACATGACAAGGGGATTACATTTCTCTGCACTGTTTACATCTCATTCCATTAATATGCTTATTATTTATTGTTTTTGTCACCTATCTGCCTTCACTGTTGACAGCAAAAAAAAAAAAAATTGTACGGGGAAACACATTGCCAGACTGTACATATGACGATAAACACTTTAAATCTTGAATGATGTGTGAATGCGAGTGAATGGTTTTACATCTATATGACGGGTGAAAGGTCGTATGTCCATTCAACCACAGTACAGGGAAAGCAGCGAAAGACAAAAAAAAAAAAAACACAAATTTGTGTCAATGACAGAATGACAAGAGGAAGCTGTCTCACAAAGAAGATATTCAACTGTCCAAAATCTTCAGTTAATTTAAAAAAAAAATTGTGGGCTTTGTTGCGACAATGTGATGACAAACAAGAAAGCACAGGGAAAATGACTAACAACCGTCTTATGTGGCGCTTTGAAGCAAATCTTGCAACACTTGGGGAGAGGCGGGGGTTTAACCCTGTCGCCTGTCAATCACAGGACCACATTGAGACGAGTGACGTGTCCTGCGCAAAAGATGCGGTTCTGAGGGCCGATGCTTTGTTGTGAGCCAGAAGAGCCAGCTCTCACAGTGCTCAACTCCAGCTCTGCTCTGGGCAGAATTTTGATTTTGATTGGCCAGCATGGTGGCCAGACAACGCTGAGGAGAGTGTGTGAGTGCGTCAAGCGAAGCAGCATCTGGCTGCAGTTTGAAAATATTGGGAAGAAGAAAGCACAGTGCCTTTTACTGCAAAATGAAAATAACTGTTCTAGCAGGTTCCACCGCAAACCTGCATAGACAGAACTGTCCATCCTACTGTGCATTTAGAGGAGAGAGGCCCCTAATACCAATTCATAGACGACCTACTGAGCTGTTGGCAGGCCAAAGCTTCATTCTGGTGGTGGTGATGGAGGGGGGACTGTATTGTGGCAAAATCTGTTCTTTTTGAAGCAAATCTTCTTAAAAATAGGGCAGATACTCACAGAGAGAAGAAGTGGGATTTGCCCATCCAAGCTCAGTCATCTGATTTTTCTGAATGCCAACTTGCACTGAGGACACTCATGGTGTTTTTGCTTGAGTTTGATTTTGGTTCCGTGGATTTGTTTGCTAATTTTTTGTTAATTTTTGCTATAAAAAAGTTGGTTTAAAATATTAAACAAAAGTAAGACTGGTTTTATAACAGAATATGTACATAAAATCAGGCAATTACAAGGCTTCTCATAAAAACACTCAAGGCAAATGGTTTTCCAACACAAACTATTCATTTTTGCAAATTTAAGGTAAAATATAGGGCTACAAAAGATCCTAAATTAAGAGTGTTTGGGAGTCGAAAGAGGCGGCTCTTCTTTGGGAACTGAACAAAAAGAGCCGTCTCTCTGCAAAGAGCCGAACATCCCATCACTAATAGTGACTCATTCATGTTCTTTCACACATATGAACAATTTGAGGCCTTATATGACCTTCTTCTTTTCCTTTCGGCTTTTCCCTTCAGGGGTCGCCACAGCGAAACAACCTTCTCCATCTAATCCTACTCTCTGTATCCTCATCTCTCATGCCAACTAACTTCATATGTTCACTCACGACATCCATAAATCTTCTCTTCGGTCTTCCTCTCTAGACCTCCTGCCTGGCATCTCCAATTCCAGCATCCGTCTACCAATATAGTGCCTATCCCTCCTCTGTACATGACCCAACCATCTCAGTCTGATTCTCTGACCTTCTCTCCAAAACATCTAACACGTGCTGTCCCTCTGGTGGACTCATGTTCCTGAATGAGGCCTTATATGACCTATGGCATGATTTGGGATTTTGACAGAATCCACGCAGGCTTAGGAAGGCACACACACCGAGAAAGAACCCAGTGGATTCAAGCGTGATCCTTTTTGCTCTGTGGTTGCGCATTTAACCATTGAACTGAACGCATATTCGGCTGTCATTCATGAAATAGTATGAAATTGGTCATATATTCCTACTTTTCGCAAGAAACACAACATTTATATTTGCTATTTATAAATAAATTCAATGTTACATAATATTACAACTTAAAACAGGGATAAGTTCTAAAATATATGTTACAACACAATAGATAACCACCGAATTCAGTCGCATAGGACCGATTCCTGAGCAAAAGCAACAAATAAATACATTGATTATCTAAATAAGATAGCGGTTCGTGGGGCGGGATACACCATGTTATCTCAACTTCCATGCAAAGTTAGTCATTTTTTTCTCCCAGGGTCGAAGTAAAAACTCAATATCAAGACGGGAGAGAACGCAAACAATGTCTTCGCGGCCGACTTGTTAGTTTTAGCTTACTCACTTTCGATGAAAGTAAACCGATGGTTTATTCCCTGTCAGGGAGAGACAAGAACGTCACAGGTAGGGCCTCCGCGCACCGTTGTGCGCAGACTCGGAAATCTTTTTCTTCTATGGATTTATCACGCAGGTTGTCTCATTAGCGCCCTCCTCTGGCTCTCTTCTCCCGCCAGTCAACCTATTTTCACCTGTTTACTTTCCATTCCACTTGTCCTGCATAATTTCTGTTTTTGAACTTCACCCATTTTCACCAGTTGTTTCTCCTTTTCTTTACTTTACTAGATGTCCTTCAGTGTAATTTTCCTTCAATTACATTTCATTTTACTAAAGTTTATTAATCCCTTGTGGTACATTCCCTAACAGATCATGGATGAACCATGAGCAGTTTGCAGCCATTTCGCGGTGCCAGGGGTTCAGTATTTTGCTCAAGAACACTTCAACACACTGGCAGGAGCTGGGAATCGAAGCAGGAACGTTTGGTTCCGGGGAAGATCGCTCTTATTGCCCTGCACTACGCCGCCCCACGCTCAATCAAGTCACAGAAGTCATCAAACTGGGCTCTTAGCGTCATAGGAACAGTGTACTTAATAATCGGCTTTCAGCACCACTGTTAGAGACCTGGGTGTTAACTTTCAGCAGGATTTGTCATTTAGCTAACACATAAAAAAAACAGTTTCAAGAAGTGCTGTCTTTCACTTACCTAAAATTGCAAAATCAGTTTTGTTTTTTCAAAAAGATGCAGAAAAACTAATTCATGCTTTTGTCTCATCGAGACTGGATTATTGAAACTGTGGAAGCAAGTATTCAAGACTCTCCACCTCGAATGATCTTTGGATTCTACCACATGGGAGTTTAATAGCCATCGTCTGCCACTTATCCTACTCAGGGTTGCGGGCGATGCTGGAGCCTATTCCAGCTGTCATCAGGCGAGAGGCAGGGCACACCCTGGACTGGTCGCCAGTCAATCGCAGGGCCACATATGCAGACAGACAACCATTCACTCTCTCATTCGGGATAATTTTCCCAATTTTCCAATAAACCTGCTGCATGTTTTTGGACTGTGGGAGGTAAGCCCCGCAGACACGGGAAGAACATGCAAACTCCACACAGATAGGTCCCCTGTCAGAATCGAACTGGGGCCCTTTCGTGCTGTGAAGCTGAAGCACGAATCACTGCGCCACCGTGCCACCCTGGGAGTTTAGTATAACATATCATTTTTCATTTTAAAGTTTGAAACGTCATATCTTTGTTGTATTTTAACTACTGGTGCATAACTGCCCATAACTATCGTGTACAGATATGCACCGCAGGCATTTTCATGTCAACAAAGACCACACTGTTGCTCAAATCATGCTTCCTGTGAGCAGCCACCTTGTGAAATCGTCTCCATTACGCACAAGACCGTCGACAGCCATTCAGCCATTTGTTAGAGCTTACTATTACGTGAATGACAGGCAGCAATTTGACTGTTAGAAATTATATAAATACAAACACGACAGAAATAAAAACAACTCAAATTTTTATTTACTTCCATTATTTAGATTATATAATAACTCTGTCAAAGTCACATTTTTGCAGGTATAAGTTAAATGATATACAGTAAATGTTACTGACGGCTTAGATAGTAATTTGTCAAATCGATCTCAGCACATGAACTGAATGAAATTGATACAGAATCATAGCAGACTTTGTAATAAAAATGTAAACTTGTGAGTTATTGCCTTAGAATCTCCCCTCATCTGAAATCATGTATGGAAGTCCTAACCTCTAAAAATCTCACAGGGCATTTTTCACCAACTTTAACTTTTCTGCACGTTTCGCACTGGGTAATTCACATGCTGACACCAAAACTTAAAAAAATATAGACAAAGTATAGTATGAATAGGTATGTTTTGTTAACTTGAACTGAAAATAATTAACCGGTGGTTAACTGGTTAAAAGGAGCATCTAATCTTGGGAGTCATTGTTACATTGTCATGATGTGTTAACGCTATTCATTGTGCAAGAAAGAGGTAGAGTGCAGACAGACAGGACGGTGACCTTGTTCATTTAGATTCAAACTGGTGAGCCGCCGCAATGTCCAGATTCAGTGGTTCACCGATCCTCCAAGCGGCCGCTACAGATGGTTCATCCAGGAGTCTCTCACAGCGATGGGTGACACAGAGACACCGAGGAACCTCGCCAGAGTCTGAAGCCAGGGTGAAGGGGTTGAGTGAATGCAGTGTTGAAGGTGTAGAGGTGGATCAGGGTGCCGGAGGAGACGCTGTAGAAAGAGAGAGTGCCAGCAGGATGGTCCATGTACACTGCCACTCGATCGGACACGATGGTGGAGGAGATGAATGTTTCCCTGAGGTTGTGGGTGACACAGTAGCCGTGACGATCAGAGCAGCTCAGACTCCAGGAGTGATCGTTGCATCCAAGTGCGCTGTCGATGCTGTCTCCTTTCCTGTTGATTCCTCTGTACGTCACTGCTATGTCAACTTCACGCCTCCACACCACCTCCCAGTAACAGCGACCCTCCAAGCCAGTCTTACACAGCAGCTGAGGCCAGTGATCGAATCTGTCTTGGTGCTGGGGGTAAGGTAGGTCCGCCGTCACGTGGGTCACCTTCCTGTTGCTGTCTGACAATTTGAGTTCTTTGTTGATGGTGTTTCTGTCCAGGGTGAGTTTACAGAAATCTGATGGAGAGAACCAGACACACTATGGAAATGTTTTGTCGATAATTTTTCGTGATGAATTGCAAGTGGATCTTGAGATGAATCAAACATTTTAGATGATGGTCCCAGTGTGGTTGGCAAGTCGTGAGAAGCAGTTGTTCGGTCATGAGTCTTCGCTTTGAGCTTAAAAAGCTGGCATTAATTGGCTACATTATTTGTTATGTTTGTTATGGTGTGTTCGAGAGTTCTGGGTAGCTTCCATTGTGCTTTAGCAAACTCTTAGGATGCACCTGATTGGTCCGTGTCCCCTCCACAAGTTAAACTATACCAACAATATGTTCACCTTTGCACCAGAGAGAGGCAAACATAAAACTAAACAATCCAAAAGCTCTATCTCTCTGCCCTTCTCTTTCGCTCGTTCTCTTTCTCCCCCAAATGGTAGAGACAGAAGGTCGCCAGCCAGGATCTATCCAAGCTTTCTGCCTGGTTAAAGGCAGTGTTTCCTCACCGCATGCTCACGGGGGAATGTTAGGTTTCCGTTAATGATTTTAAAGGGTGGTCCATACCTGCTCTACTTGGGAAGTGTCATCAGACCAGGCCTGTGGTATTTTTATTGTTGTAATTCTGGTAAATATCAGCTGCTTCTGCTCTGTCATATTTTCAGCAACAAACTTAATATTGTGGCGAGCTGGGGTATCACAAAATGACCAGTGGAGTCAAGGATGAATTGCTCGTACGATAAATCTCTTTAGATTAGCAGTTTTAAATCAACCAACAAACAGGGAAAAAAACGAGGCGGGTATCTCCCAACCCAACTGTAACATTAACAGTGCATCTCCACCATTATGACAACCAATGATGCAGGTGAATGTAACACAACATGAACAACATTGTACAACTATTTACATGACAGAGATCTCAAACCCCGAACCATGGGGAGTCTCTCAAAGGTCCTTATAGCCGCAAGGGAATATGGGTTTCTGGCAGCCAGTCTTCCCACCCCACGCTACAATATCATGAAATAAAAGGAAAATTGTTTTCATTGTTGTCAGTGAAAGTGAAAGATACACTTACATTTCCGAAGACCAGGTTTTAACCTCTGCTGTCCACTGCCATATACCCTGGAAGAAGAAGCGGCACATTTAGAATGTTGTGTGTCGCTGAATCTAATTTCTAAACTCTTGTTATCCATCAGCTGCGTGAATCCAGTATGTTCTGTAATTACATTCTAGCTCACACAAAACAGCTGAAGTTGAATATGTATAATTGATATATTATTAACCAAGGAGACTCAATTAGTGACACAACTGAAGAGGGGTGACATTAACAGCAAGGAGGGAAGCTGACTGGACAGAAAGTGATAAGTGACAGGCAATGGCAATGAACAGGTAAATAGAACCAACCAGAACACAAGGGGAGCAATAACTAATACAACACAATCAGGAAAAGACTGAATGTCACAAAGTCATCGGTCAGCTTACACAACACAACTGGTTGTTTAGTAGTAAGACCATATAAAACATTAAATTCAGCTGTCGAAAATCAGACCATGACACATATTGTTGTTAGCTTTCCAAGAGAGATCCTGCGAAACTGATGACCCACTGAATCCCCAGTTGATAATGTGTGGTTGACATTTCCGTGCACTGGTGTTTAATTGTGGCACACTTGTGTACTCAACAAATGCAACTTCCGCACAACCGGAACTTGCTCAGTGAGCTGAAGCTCTTTATTTTAGCTGCTGTATTTGAGTACACACTCTCAGTCCATACCTGAGTGTGTCCAGGCTGCAGTGAGGATCCTCCAATCTATCCCTCAGCAGCTTCCCCCCTTCATCTCCAAGATGGTTGTATCCCAGGTCCAGCTCTCTCAAATGGGAGCGGTTGGAACTCAGAGCTGAAGCTAAAGAGGAACAGCCTTCCTCTGTGATCAGACAGCCTGACAGTCTGAGATCAAGAGCAACGAAAAGAATCCTACAGTTGTTGACAGCTGAAAGCAGGATGAGGTGGATTTAAAAGAAACAAGATGTAGTGTTCTTACCTGAGAGTTTCCAGGTTACAATGTGGAATTGCTAATCCATCTGACAGCAGCTTCACAGCGGGGTCATTTAGGTCATTGTTACTTAGATCCAGCTCTCTTAGACTGGAGGACTGAGAGCTGAGAATGGAAGACAGCGCCTCGCAACTACTCACTGACAGATCACAACCACTCAGCCTGCAGGAGAAAGAATTGCGTTAGATTTTTTCTTTTTATGACTCATCGGTTTCAAACGTTGGTAGCAGCAAAGGCCCCACTGTGTGCTATTGTTTATAACATTATCTGAATGACCAAGACAAAATCACAAAAATGTTTTGTGTGGAATTTTCAATGTTACAATGAAGTTATGGGAAAGAGTAGCGGAAATTTGACTGAGAGCATAAGTGAACATTTGCGAGCAGTGGTTTCATGCCACGGAAGAGAACAACAGATGCAGAATTTGCTTTGAGACTGTTGACAGAGAAGTACAGAGAAGGTCTGAGGTAGCTGCATTGGGCCTTCGTAGATCTAGAAAAGGCATACAACAGGGTGCAGAGAGAGGAGCCGTGTGAGGACGCCTGGAGTTGCAGAAGAGTATGTCAGAGTGGTGCAGGACATTTGTGAGAGCTCTAAGACAGTGGTGAAATGTTAAGCTGTTTAGCAAAAGCTTTCCTCTGACCTTAAAGTTTCCAGGTGACAATGTGGACTCTCTAGTCCAGTGGACAACACCTTCACTCCCGAATCTTGTAGGCAGTTGTTATTTAGATCTAGCTCTCTCAGACAAGAAGATTCAGAGCTGAGAATGGCAGACAGGGATTCACAACCTCTCCACGTCAGCTGACATCCGCTAAGTCTGAGGACAAAAAAGGGAAACTAACCATTTTAAAACCTTTGCCCACTCATCTGAGCTCCAAGTGACATCAAAAAAGTCAACTGACCTAAATATTCTCAAGTGACACTCCTGACTCTCTGATCCAGCATAAAGCAGCTTCACCTTTGAATCATGCAGGTTATTGTAACTCAGGTCCAGTTCTCTCAGACTGGACGACTGAGAGCTGAGAGTGGCCGACAGGGCTTTGAAGCTTCTCCATGACAGTCCACACGCACTCAGCCTTGGGAAGACATTTTTTGGCATTTGAAATCAGGTGTCTGAATTTGTAGAGACATCTAATAGACAACCCCCCAAGGCGCCAACCAGGCTGTCGGGAGCAACTGGTGGGTTCAGTGTCTTGCCCAAGAACACTTTGACATGCGGACGGGAGGAGGCATAAATCAAACCACTAACCGTCTTATTCAAGTGATACAAACACTCTACCAACTGAGCCACAACCTCCTCAATGACATTGTTGTCATTGATGTCATTTAATTGTTACAATAAGTTAACATATTGCATTATTCTATCCAAACTAAAATCAAACAAACGTGATTGTTGTCTTTGGCACTTTTCTCTTTACTAGTATTACTAAAAAGGACTTGCACTGTAAAAATCAAAATCACACTTTCCATGCAGACCTTAGAGTTTCCAGGTGACAGCATGGACGCCCCAGTCCAGCAGACAGCAGCTTCACTCCTGAATCCTGTAGGTTGTTGTAACTCAGGTCCAACTCTCTCAGACGAGAGGATTGAGTGCTGAGAGCCGAGGACAGAGCAATACAACACTGGTCCGACAGGTCACACCAACACAGCCTGGGGACAAACATTCACAACTGAAGTCACCGCTCCTACAACTGTCAGGAATACGGCTGATAATTTGGACGTGGCTTGCACTTCTAGATATCTTTATAATCAGATGCACTGTGGTTCAAAATAACAGTTCTTAGCTGCGGAGCATATACCCAGTTGCGTGTGGATTAAGACAAATTGGTGATTGTTAGTGGTTAACCAGGATAACAGGTGCCGCCATTGTAATAGAATGATAAGTAACCTGCTCAGGCTAGAGATTTTAATATAAACTAAACTGTGAACAAGCATTCTGTTGAAAAGACAAAGATCTCGGAATTAGTGCACAGCTTCCAACACACATAGAAGTATCCTGACCTGAGAGCTTTCAGGTGACAATGTGGATCCTCCAGTCCAGCACACAGCAGACTCACCCCGGAATCCTGCAGATTGTTGTAACTCAGGTCCAGCTCTCCGAGAAAAGAAGATGGAGAGCTAAGAACGGACAACAGGGTCTCACAACTTCTCCATGACAGCTTACATCCACTCAACCTATGAAAGGATCAACATTAACATATCCACGTTGAATTTCTCAAGCCTTGAAATCTATTCAATTTGATCGGGGAGCTTGTCCTTTGTCCACCTACAGAGATTTTTTGGAAGCTTTGACCACTGGCAGCAGCCTCACAAGAGCCTCCTCTGAAGCAGAGTATTTTTTCAAGTCAAACAAGTCCAAGTTTTTTCCTGATGACAGTATGATGAAGCAGAGAGCTGACCATTCAGTAAGAGAAAGGTCATCTGAAGAGAGGCATCGGGACCTCAGCAGATTCTGGATCTCCTCCACCAGAGAATGATCGTTCAGTTCATTGAGGCAGTGGAACAGATTGAGGATTCTCTCTGGAGACTGGTTTTCACTGATCTTATCCTTGATGAACCGAATCGTTTTCTGATTGGTCTCTGAGCAACTTCCTTTGTGAGTCAACAAACCTCGCAGGAGAGTCTGATTGGTCTGAAGTGAAAGTCCCAGGAGAAAGCGGAGGAACAAGTCCAGGTGTCCATTTTCACTTTTCAAGGCCTCTTCAATAGCTCTCTGGTAAATATGCTTTGGTTTAGGTTTCTTCTGAAATACTCTAGCACGCCGATAGATTTGTTCTTCTGCAAACAGATTGACTCCGGAGTCAGAGAATGTCAGGTGGACATGAAGAGCAGCCATAAACTCCTGAACACTCAGATGGACAAAGCTGAAGGCCTTGTCCTGGTACAGGCCTTTCTCCTCCCTAAAGATCTGCGTGAACACTCCTGCATACCGTGAAGCTTCTCCAACATCAATCTCACTGTTGTCCAGGTCTGATTCATAGAAGAACAGCTTGCCTTCCCACAGCTGCTTAAAAGCCAGTCTTGCCAGAGACACAATCACTCTCTTCGTCTCTGGGTTCCAGTGTGGATCCGTCTCAGGCCTTTCGAAATACTTGATATTCATTAGTTTGACCTGGACAACCAGGAAGTAGATGTACAACTCAGTGAGGGTTTGGGGCAGCTCTCTTCCCTCTCTGGTTTTCAACATGTCCTCCAGAACCGCAGCAGCTATCCAGCAGAAGACTGGGATGTGGCACATGATGTGGAGGCTTTGCGACGTCTTGACGTGGGAGATGATTTTTCTGGCTAGCTCCT
>CAAKHD010013946.1:13163-32366 GCA_901007705.1 Fistularia tabacaria
AAGAACTGTTGAATAAGTCCCACCAAGGAAAATGTTCTCTCCCTCAGCGCATTCAGCTCTCTGAAAGCAAATGGAAATATCAACTGGATTTCCTGGTTGTCTTTGTCTTCAGCCCAGTCCAGAGTGAACTTCCGTGTTAAAATTGTTTTACCAATGCCGGCAACTCCCCTCGTCAGCACTGTTCTGACTGGCTTGTCTCTTCCAGGTGAGGTTTTAAAGAGGTTTCCTTGGCTGATGGATTCTTCTCCCCTGGCATGTGTCCGGTATGCTGCTTCGATCTGCATGACCTCATGTTCGTTGCTGACCTCTGCTGCCCCCCCCTGGATGATGTAGAGCTCCGTGTAGATCTGATTCAGCACGGCTGGGTTTCCCGCTCTGGCGATCCCCTCGAACAGTTGCTGAAACGTGGTCCGCAGCTGAGACTTGAGTTTTTCCCGACATTCAGCAAGGATCACTGACAGGAAAAAAAAAAAGGCATCATGTACGTGGATTGTGAAATCCTTCACATTCCCATGCTCTCTCCCAGACTGCACATTTAGTCACAAAACGAAGCTGTAGATGAATGTGTTCTGAGTGTAAGATTGCTCTTGAGGACTCTTCCACATCACTAACTGGACATCCTTCTTCTTCTTTTCCTTTTGGCTTTTCCCTTCAGGGGTCGCCACAGAGAATCAACCTCCTCTATCTAACCCTATTCTCTGTATTCTCTTCTCTCACACCGGCTAGCTTCATGTCCGCTTTCACTACATCCATAAATCTTCTCTTTGGTCTTCCTCGAGACCTCCTTTCTGGCACTTCCAACCCCAGCATCCTTTTACCAACATATTCACCATCCATCCAATGTACATGACTGAACCATCTCAGTCTTGCTTCTCTGACCTTCTCTCCAAAACATCTAACATGTGGTGCCCCTATAATAGATTCATTCGTGATGCTCTCCTTCCTCGTCACTCCCAAAGAGAACCTCAGCATCTTCATCTCTGCTACCTCCAGCTCTGCTTTTTGTCTTTTCCTCAATCCCACTGTCTCCATACTATACAGCACTGCTGGTCTGACAACTGTCTTGTCCACCTTTCTTTTCAACAAAGAGGATGTCCTGATATGTCTAAAATATATTTGTATGTTTGTATATATATACACACACACGCACACACACCCACACACACACACACATATACTGTATATATATATAACTTACCTTCTGGTTCAGATGGAGCATTTGACAAATATTGAACTAATTCAATTCTTTTGATCTTTTCCAAAACAATTGTGGCCACTTCAAAAGCGTTTGAACTGTAGACACTAAACATCCGTTGAACTGTGACCAGCCGGTTGGCATCATCCAGGTGACACTTCCTGATGGGCATAAAGCCTCTGAGGGCGCCTTTCAGCTGCAGAATATATTTGAACTTTTCGAATTCCTCCTTGTTCAAGTCCTCCAAAATATTTAACAGGTCAAGGTGAGGCATCGTCATCCTTCCCGCCCTGCCAAGAGCAAGATGAAACACAGGTGAGCAATTTCAATTCAGGCGGCTCACAGAAGCTGCTCATGATCTGGTGGCATGGCGTGAACTTCTGCTGTGGTCGTGTTCTGCACCCACCATTATTTATTTTGCGAATATTACACCCATTAACTTATCATGTCAACTACAACCAGCTACGTTTAATGCAGCTGTTATTTTAGCATGAGATTATACGAGCCTGTGACGCGATTTACAGCCATATCAATAAAATCTGACTTGAATAAATTTAAAGCCTCATGTGGCTCCGTGAGATCACGTCAACGACAATAAATACTCGAGTTTTGAAATGGTGACATCTATAAAAAAAAAAAAAGAATTAAAAAAATTCAGCTTTGGACTCAGCATTGTCACATTGCCTCTGCTGAACTAGCCGGGGTCATTGCTCTAAGGCTGCCCTTCCCATGACACCCAGAGGTTTTAAAGCGTGTTTTTGATTCGTCATGGAAACTGGGCTTATGTGCTGTATCAGGAAGATAAACTAACACCTGCAGGGTGTGACGGTACACCTGGAGCTGATAGGATTAGGTTTTTCAGTAACCTCTTGACTGTGAGTATGGAATATAGGGCTGCAATATTACGATTTATGATGCTGATGATCCTATTAATCTGTGGTTTATTTCTCGATTGGTCTAAAAAGGACAGAGACCCAGGTCATTGTATTGTAATTGTGGTTCCATATAATGTAACTAATGTGGATTTCTAAATTAATTGATGATTCGTTAAGGTTTGTCATAAGCTCAAATAAACAACCAATGGAAAACACTGATAATGGCTAACCTGAGATGACCAACTTTCAATGCATCCTTCATCTTCCCTTCACTTTAAGATTATTTTGATACTTTCAATCAAAGATAGAATCCAGCGGTGGTTAAAAGAAAATAAAAATAAAATTTTACTGTAAAGAAAAGAACTGGCAAGGGAAGCTTAATGTTTCCTTGATTTTTTTTTCCCCATAGGATGTATTTCAGGAACAACCTGGCTGGTTTTGCCAAATGCTAAAATGTTCTCTTTGCCATTTCTTTCCAGCTTCATTTTCAGGGGTGTTCATTTGAACATTTTTCAGATGATTGATGGCTATGGTTTTTGTTACTGTATCATATTTTGATGTAATCTTTTTTTAAAAAAAAGGGAAAAAAAACTACAAAACAAAACATGTTTCAAACGTCATTTGTCTTCACATGCTGTGGGCAAATTTATGGTCTTCAATGAACCTCCTGCATATTTTTGGACTGTTGGAGAAGACCGGAGAACCCGGAGGAAACTAATGCAGACACAGGAGAACATGGAGACTCCATTCAGAAAGACCTCCTGTCGGAATCGAGGTAAGGATCTCCTTGCTTTGCGATGGAAACACTGGCCTTGGCCTTAATTTCGTTTTGCTAGCTTTAAGGTGTCTTCTCTCTGGTCTGATTTAGAATAAGTTTTAAAAGTATGTCTCTCTGAATTTCTCTCTCCATACATTAGACCCTTTCCCTGTACTCAAGTAATTGAGACTTACTTAGCTGGCCCATTATCTAATCTGTCTCTAAGCTATTGGTAATCTTCTACCACAGTTTACAGACAGTGCAATGTTATGAGCACTGCTGCTTATTTTACATGTTGGAACTAAATGTTTCAAGTTCATAAAACTGCTTATGTAATCTGGGTCTTTCATTATGTAACTTGCGCATTTGTACATAAGGTGCTTTATTAAGACAATACTAATAACAGTGATTAACACCCGTGCTTTGATGCACTCATCCTAGAATGCCACTGGGGAAAAAAAGCAAAATAAATAAGAAATGATCATTTCTGGCCAAAAATTGCATGATTAGTCCTTTTTCTTCTTCTCCTTCTGAAGTGTTTTGTTTTCTCTGATACGTCTTTGACTATTTATCTCGGTCCATCCCATGAAGCCTCCAAAGTGAATCATTTCGTCTTGCTCATGCAAGATTTTTAAGTCAAGCTAATTCAAATGGCAGGAAATAAATGACAGTTACCTCTTATTTTTGAAGATGCTCTTCAGAAAGCTGATGACTTCGGTTGAAATTAATTCACAGAGAACATCTTGGTGTTTCCCTCGCTCAGGCAACTCTCTGCTTTGAAACGTTGTGACTCAAATATATATCTTTGCCAAGGGAGGGCGGGGGATCATAACAGTCCATATATGGTGAGCTATCCTCTAGTCCATAGATGGTGAACTTTCCTCCATCTCTGAAGTAATCACACAAGCACACCTCCTAAAGGATGTTGACAACTAAGACGAAAACTCCTCTTTATGTCTAAAAAACCAAGCCCGCCTTGTGTTTTTTGCCCTTTCCTGCAGACTAATAATACTGCTCTGCATGACCCATACCTGTCTCAGCTCACAGAAATAAAATCCCTCGACTCTTCTCGAATTCCAGTTTGTTTACCTTATTGTGCCTCACAGGATCAGCAATAGAATAATTTCCACAACAAGGTCATCAATGCTTGTGCTGGAGGAGGCCATTGAGCAGGTGAAGGGAGCCTTTTGGGCCTCGTGAAACTGCTGACATCCCTCAACGGACCAGAAGGGCTGCAGCTCTGGGTGAGAGGAGTTTTGTGGAGGCCACTGAGAAAGAGAATCCTGTAAAGACCAGGTTAACCTAGGGGTGACCCTGGACAGGACAGACGCCTGTCTTTTAAAACCCATTTGAAAAGACCACGTCTAAAGTGAGTGGGAGAAAAAAATGTCACCAGCTTGCCTGGGATGCTGATCCAAAACTTTGAAATCCCCTGCACTCCACTTCACTCTCCCATTGAGTATTCCTGTCCTGTAGGGGAGCAAGCTAGATCCTGCTCTCAACGAGCCCCTTGTAGGAATCTTTTGCATTTACAAGAACCATTTTCAGGAACCACGCCCTTCAAAATATCACGCCCAATCAGTGAAAGAGCAACTCAGCGGCGACAAAGACTCCAACTGTCTCACTAGGCTATGAAACAGTGTGGAAATACCTTAGCAGACTCAGATCTGGTGTTGGATGTCCAAAAGCCTCTCTTGCAAAGTGGGGACATGTAAATGACGTGGGAAAGGTGTGCACACCAACAGGTTTATTGAACACTCGATTGGAGTTTGGATGACAGAGATAAAGATCTGGCAGTCATGAGTCACCTGAACTGGAAACATCACAAGGAACTTCTCGAGTTCTCTCCTCCTCTGGCTGTGCTGGAGGAGTTTCACTTCTCATTGAATGAACCTTGTTTGGGAAGTTCCTCAGTTTGGGAGGTTTCAGGGCAGCACAGGGGTGAGTGCCTCCAATCAAGAAGGTTCCTGGTTCGATTCCTTCAGGAGGCCTTCCTGTGTGGTGTCTGGATGTTGTCCCCCTGTGTCTGTGTGGGTTTTCTTCCGACAAAAACATGCAGTAGGTTTATTGAAGATTCTTGTAATTGCCCTGTTAGACTGAAAGAGCGACTGGTTGAATGTCTATATATATCGTGGGAATGAGAGTGAATGGTTGTAGATGTATCATTACATTTATACTTGATCCTGGAGAAACGCGACATGTTTTACTTCCACATTAAGCATTGTCTGATTCTCCAGTTCTTCAGATTTCTCCCACAATCCTAAAATGTGCACTCGGTTCATTCAATATGTGGCTCTATGATTGACAGGTGATCAGTCCATGGTGAACCCAGCCTCTCGCCCAATGACATCTGGGATGGGCCCCAAGCACATTGACTTTAAACTGATGTGCCACGAACTCTGAATCCTCCATTAAGTGTTTATGAAGCGCGGCTTGTTTTGTGACAAACGGCTGCAGTGTGGCAGAACTGAGACCCTGCTGGCGGGGTCACCGACCCCCTCCCTCGCTGTTAAATAAACATCGAGCGCCCTGAGTTGTGTGACCGAGCAGGCGATTACCTTTCATTCTGCCGGGCGGGAGCTGCAGGGCTAGGTGAGTCTTGAGTCTCGGCAGCATGGGACGTATCTGCAACAATCCACCCCCTGCTCCGTAGGACAGAAAGGCTCAGCATGGCGGAGAGGAGGCCAGTGGCGAAGGCGGCTGCCGAGCCCGACTTTGTGCAATTTAACGATCTGGCCTGCGAGACAGTGGGCGGGAAGGTGGGTCCCTGCTGGCAGGAATTTTGTAGTAATATCTTACTGTTATAAACCTGTATTTTTGGCATCTAGTATTGTACCTTTATCTTGAGATTTTCCATTAGTATGCATTAGTATGCACAACTAAATAACTTCATGATGACTTGTGCATATGCATATGTGTTTGCACTGTCATATGTGTGTATTTATCTTTCCTGTTTTTTTTTCTGTTTTTTTTTTTTTCTTTTCCCTCTAATGTTGCTGCTGCAACACCCGAATTTCCCCTATGGGGATCAATAAAGTATTATCTTATCTTTTCAATTTCTATTGATTTCATGTTAACCAGGTACTACTGTTTGCAACGTGTAGTCTGTCGATATTTGACTATTTTATCACTGTTATTTGTATTATTATTAGTTATTGAGGTATTTGTAGTATCTCATTCCATTATCTGAAAGCACTGGAATAAATTCAGTCTTGTAAATTATAAATAACATCATATAATTGCCATGGTTTTTGAGCAAGTTCCTGACCAAAAGCAAGAACACTCTGAGAATGTAAGGCGTTAGAGGGGTTTATTTACAAGGAAGTGAATGGAGGGCTGTCCTGGGTCTGGGTTGTTTCTGGGGCCAAGGAGTCTCAGGAGCCTGCGAGGAAAGACGAGGCGTAGGTTTCTGGACTTGGGAACAAGGAAAACTGAGGCGTAGAACTCTGGAATGAGGAACTTGCAAAGAAAGGCGAAACGTAGACTTCTGGATTCACGCATAAGGAAAGGTCATAGATTTCCAGACTCTGCACCAAAAATGAGCGAATGCATCTTACTGTGGAGATGAAGATTGGGGAGAATGAGTCCGTGTGGAGGTAGCCACCGTTGGTTAACAATCTGGCCCCGGAGGGCTGGCAAATGGTTCTTCTTATCCTCCGTCTGACGAGGCGCGATGATCCGTAGGTGTGCACTGCACCCCAGCTGAAATCAGTCCTCCTGCAGGGCTACAGCTCAGTTAGGCTCTCTGGTGAAGAACTGCGCATAGACACATAACCCGGATCTCAACAATCATATAAGATTATTATATATACTATATATAAGATCTACAATGTGTTGTTAAAAGTTACAGAGCCCACAATGCAGAGGCTGATTCAACGCCCGTCGTTCTATTGTCTTTCCTTGCAGGTGATTTTTGCCACAGACGAATGGTTTGCTCCCGCTGCCAACCTGCTGAAGGTAGGGGTGGTCGGATCCAAAGGCCCCATACGCCTCAGAAAAGCTCATTTGAACACAGCAGGGAATTGAAACGTGCAAATACCACCTTCCGGTCAGACTGTGAATTGACTATCACAGGTGTACCTCGACTTGATATCAAGGGTTGAGTAAAGACCCTGCCCTCTATAACCATCTAGACAATCAGATCACACACAAACACACACCTAGCAAAATAGTAAAATCACATTCGTTCAAAAGGCAGATTTTACTGAAATCAAACCACTGAGTCTATTCAATATCATTCATAACACTGTGGCATTCAATTTCAGTTGCTTATTTCTCGTACTGTGTTACCGCATGAAAACACTGCAGATTTCAGGACATCGCTGTCATGCACACATGACACATGACACACCATCTGCAAGCAAACATTTTGGTAAAATGATCCGTTTATGCAGAGGGACCAGCCGCAGTTCATCGTGTCGGCTTTCACCGAGTTTGGGAAGTGGATGGATGGATGGGAGACGCGAAGGAAACGAACGCCTGGTGAGAAGATGTGCTCTTCATTTCTGACAACCTGCAGGTCAAGAATGATATGGCGGGCACGTGCAGAGAAGAATCAGAATTTTTAAATCAAACGTCAGTTTTGGACATTTTGATTTAGAAAAAAATAATTCATTCATTCAATATCAGTTTCACTTTTTTTAGGGCAATTTAGGGACTCCAGTAAACCCACTATGTGTTTTTGGACTGTGATTTAATGGACTTTTATTGAATCAGACCAAAATTCCAAACTTTTATTTAAAGGTACATTAAAACCCAAGTTAAATAATGTTTCAGTGTGAAACATGGTGGGCTCAGTGTGTTTGGTGAACCGGCTCTTTATTTCCTCTCTACTCCGGGACCACAGCTAAACTTTGACAAACTAACCTGCAAGGCCAAAACAACATTGATCTGAACTTTGTGCAAAATATGTTTGCGTCTGTTGGGCAAAGGTCACGACTGGTGTATCATCCAACTTGGAGTTCCAGGCCTGGTCCAAGGCTTCGACGTCGACACTTCCTTTTTCACTGGGAACCACTCGCCCTGTGTCTCTATCCAGGCAGCCTGTCTGGGTACGACATTCAATATCTACTGCTATAATATTTAATGAAAGTCAAGAGCAGTGGAAGGTAGTCTGAGGGCAGAGGTGAGTATTTGTGAGCAGCAGTATGGTATCATGCAAAAAAAGAGTGCAACCAAAGCAGTATTTGCTTCGAGAAAGTTTACAGAGAAGTACTGAGGCACTTGGGATTCAGCATCTTGCCTGGAAACAGGTCAGCATACAGACAGGAGGAGACAGAAATTCAACCATCAACCTACCGATTGGAGGGATGCCCACTCGACCAACCGAGCCACAGCCACCTGCTGATTGCAATCCTTACAAAATAGCAAAATTCTCTCAATTTTAATTTTGATCACCTACTTTAAACATATGATACATGCAGAATTTGCCGCTGTGACAATTGGATTTACCTGCGATGGGATCAATACAGTCTATTTTATCTTATTTGCTTTAAAAATGCTGGTAGAGAAGTACAGTGAAGGTTAGAGGGAGCTGCGTTGTGCATTTGTAGACTATGTGCAGAGAGAGGAACTGGTACTGTATGAGGAAATCTGGAGCGGCAGAAATGTATGTTAGACTGGTGTAGGACATGTATGCTGAAGAAGTGAAACAGTAGTGAGGTGTTGTAGGTGTGACAGAGAAGTTCAAGGTGGAGTTGGGACTACATCAGGGATCAGCTCTGAGCCCTTCTTGTTTGCAGTGGTGATGGACAAGCTGACAGATGAAGTTACATAGGAATCTCCATGGACTATGTTGTTTGCAGATGACATTGTGACCTGTCATGAGAGTAGGTAGAGGAAACTCTAGAGAGGTGGGGCTATGCCCTGGCAAGGAGAGGAAGGATGGTTAGCCGCAGAAGACTGAAAACATACGTGAAAATGAGCAGGAACCAAGTGGGAGGGAGAAGCTCCAGAAACTTGAGAAAAAGAAGGTGGAGGAATTTAAGCACTTTGGGTCAACTGTACAGAGCAATAGAAAGTGTGGAATAGTGATGAAGAAACATGTTAAAGCAGGATGGAACAACTGGAGAAAAATGTCAGTGGTGATAAAAGAGCATCAGCCAGATTGAAAGGTCAGGTTTTAAAGATGCAGGTGAGAACATTCATGTTGTCTGGTTTACAGAGACTGTGGAGAAGACAGGAAGCAGAGCTGGCGGCAGCATAGATGGAGATGTTGAGGTTCTCTTTGGGAATGAGGAGGGTGTATAGGGTCATGACTGAGTCCATCAGAGGGATAGCACATGTTAGATATTCTGGAGATGGCTTGGACATGTACATATTGGTCGAAGGATGCTGAGGTTGGAACAACCAGCAAGGGCATTTTCCACAATAGTTCAATCTTTGGAGATAGAAATTCCAATTTCAATTTATTTGAATGTCTGTTTTTTTCCTGTTTGTTTGTTTGTTTGTTGTTTTGTGGTCATTGTTGTTGACACTTGATGACGATTGAGAGTCACTGACATCTGCTGCTGACTTCCAATCTTCATGTCTGTTACTGTAACTCCAGCTGTCCTTTAACAGACCAGCCACCCCCCTTCACTCTGGACGGGGACAGAACTGGTATGGCCGCATCCAAAAGTCAGCTCGCCACTGCTGCCAAGGTAACAGCTTCATTGGCACTCACTATTTGTCTAAAACTTGCTTGAACCAGAAGTAAGAGGAAGCCATGGTTTGAAAGACAGGATTCAAGTATAAATTTGACACATTAGTTAAAAAAAACTAAAAAGCAACTCAAATAAATGAGACTTCGACAAAATTCAAGATAAACTCAGAAGATAATGTGAAATAATAAATCATCAATAAATCATAAATCAGCTCTCAAATCATAAATCAGCTCTCAAATTAAATTAGTCTCTATCTCTTTGCACATGTTAACCATGGAATCCCTCAGGGTTGTTTGTTTTGTCCTCTTTTATTTTCATCATAAAATATGAATGACAGACATCTCTTGTTAATCTCGATAGCTTTTTAAATCCATCGTTTATCAATGCTTTATCACTTCCCGGCTTGATTTCGGTCTCCTGCTGCTGAAAAGATATTATTTTTCGGTCAAATTAAACACTGTTTCTGATTGACAGCTGGGCTCGGAGGCGTGGCCAGAGCTGGTGAGCGTGTCGCAGCTGAGGCCCGGCTACTCAGACTCCTGCCACAACTTCTTTGAGGTCAAATGTAACCGTAGAATCACACACCTGCGGCTCAACATGTATCCAGGTACACACACCATACGCCACACAGAATACCATGTGTGTGAATTTACTGTAGATCTGCGTGTCTTAAGATGGGGGGATCGCTAGGCTACGAGTGTTCGGTGTAGGACAGAGAGACTGGTCATCTTTCTCCGGTAACACCGATGTCGACCTTGTGGCTTTGACCAATGGTGGGGTTTGTCTCGGCTACAGCGATGCCCACTTCGGGCACCCGCGCAACATGATTGGTATGAATGATCATATGATGAGGTGGTTGTTTGCGACTGCACGGGTGAACCCACCGCACTAAGCTTGTTGTGTTCACAGGGCCCGGTCAGGGCACCAACATGGCAGACGGATGGGAAACAGCACGTAGATTGGACAGACCAAAAGAGCTGGAGGTGTGCAGGAACGCTAACCCAACACATTAACACATAGAGGAGTTCGGGGGATCAGTTGCATTCGGTCAAGTGTCATCGGTCGTCTTGCAGGTTGACGAGCGTGGGATCCTTCATGTCCCTGGATACGAGTGGGCGGTGTTCCGTCTGGGCCAACCAGGGATCATCAGCAGGGTGGAGGTCGACACCAACCACTTCAAAGGTCTGTACCAGACCTTCAAAATATGAGCGTCCCTGATTTGCTAAAAAGGGTTTCGCGTAGACAAACCGGATTGCAAATCCTCCCACAGGTAACTTCCCTGACTCATGCAGGATCGAGGCATGCACTTTAACCCCTGAGGAGGAGGCACAGTGCATCAACACGGGATGGGATTCTGGGAAATTCTGGCAGATTCTCCTGCAACCACAAAAAGTATGTTTATAACCTTTTTGCTGTTTGCTAGTGAATTGTAAATTTCATGGGAAAAAAACTTCGGGGCTGACGACGAAGAAGAAGCAACCTTTTGAAACCAGGTTTGTCTCTTGTGCAGCTTCGCCCTCATCACCTTCATCATTTTGGTGTGAAGGCGGTGGCGCCGGGTCCACCTGTCAGTCACATCCGTCTGGTCATCGCCCCGGATGGAGGCATCAGCCGCCTCCGGCTCTGGGGTCGACCCGTGCCCATCTCCAAGACAGCGACCAATCACGCACCGGCATCTAAGCTGTGACATGGCGAACACAGCTCAGTCCTTGAAGGCGGCACGCACGAGATACAATATTGTGCATATTAATACTATTACACCTTCCTATCAGCTCCTTTAAATAAATGAAATATGAAGTTCTGTTCAAGGGAATTTCACAAGTCCAACTTTATTTTCTATCAATGTCAGTTGAGCATTGTGGACAAAATGTAGCTTCTCTGAAGACACTTGTGACAGAATTGTCCCAACGATTTTTATACTGAAAACAGGTTGAAAAGGTCCATCAACCAAGAAGGCCCCAATGCTAAGATAATTCATTTACAGCACTACATTTCGCGCTCCATTGGCTCCTTTTCAGATGCTTAACCAAGAGTGTTCAGTGGCGCCATTTTCAAAGGGTCGAACATGTGATTCTCCACACCTGCTGTCCATCATGAATTAAACACAGGAACCTTGAATAGGTGTTTATGTTCCCACATCGGGACCAGTGGTTACAAAAGGTGTCTCTAATTAGAAATCTTTATTTATTATCTTCTTCTTATTCAGAGAAAGGTGCTCTTCATATATGTAAAGAATGTTTGAGATTCCCTGATGGAGCTGAACATTATTGATCAGAAAATCATGACTGGAGAACATTGAGGAATCGACAATGAAAATAAAGTCATGAGCTTCAATGCAATATGTATGATCCGGAAACATTAGAGAAACAATATATACTTTTTTTTTTTAAATAATGTTTTTCATAGTGTTTTATGTCGATATAAATCACATAAAAATCCTAATCCCCACTGGATATTTATTGTTGATGACCAGAACATGGAACCAGAGCTGGCCCTATCCAATATGGCTTCATCATCGATTTAGAGACTTTGGTATTATCATTTGTCGCGATATTAATTGGGCATTGCTTTACGTTTGAATCATTGTGAGCTTTTTCTATTCAGGAGTAAATAGCAATAACTGGTTTTTATCCACTTAAATTGAAGGCAATTTTTTTGTATGTCTGCATGAAAGCGCAACTGTCATTCTCTGTGCACGCCATGTTTTTTCAAATCCTAACTGACTATTTCTCTCAATTGGAAATTGAGATGTCACAATTACACATGTTTTATTTGGCCACTAGGGAGCAGTGTCGGTCACTTTTATTGATATTTCATTCAGCCCCCCCCTGACCCCCCCACCCCCAATGATTTGGGGGGCCCAAATCACCCTGTAGACAAAGTTAAAACAAGTTAGTCTGTAGGCGTTTTAATTAATGAGTTGGATATAATCATTAATTTAGGTACATTATTCTGATTATAAGTCCTGCAATACAGGTTAAGAGTTTTACTTTGGTTTTCTCCTACAATCCAAAAACCTCTGGTGCGTTCATTGATGCCCCTAAATTGTCAATGGAGACCCGGGTTTCCAGGAGTGAGTGAATGGTTGAATATCTGAGGTATATGAGACGTGAGTGAGAATGTGAATAGTTGTATGTCTCCTGTATGTGGCCCTGTGATCGCCTTGCCTCTCGTCCAATGACAGCAGAGATAGGCTTCAGGACCCTGAGTGCAGAATTTGTGGTATAGACAATAATCACCTGATGCAAAAATGGTCTAAAAGTAACCTTCGAAAGCTGTGAAAACCACAGAATTGATCCCGCGGGCTACAAATATATTTCATCATTCATACAGGACTGGACAGACAGGCAGACCCCCCCCCCAAGTCATCTTGTTGGTAGTTCTGTCACTCGAAAACCAATGTGTTGTTTCCCCACTGGCCGGGGAAATGAAGGAGTGGACACTTTGAGAGCCGCAGTGTTCTTACAATCCCTCTGCAAGCCAGAGGGAGGAGACCAGCGGCCGCACCGTGGCTCCGAGGGAAGCCAGCGAGTGTTCGAGGGTTTAAATCCCCACCTTGATGTTTCAATCAAGAATTCGAGAAGTCGGTTTCTGTCTCAGAGCAAGAAGGTCCTTGGTTCGATTCCGGCCTTTCTGTGTGGAGTCTTCATGTTCTCCCTATGTCTGCATGGGCTTCCTCTGGGATCTCCAGGTTTACTCCCACAGTCCAAAAACATGCAAGGAGGTTCACTGGAAACTCTAAATTGCCCAGAAGTGTTAATGAGAGAGTGAATGGCTGATTGTTTGTATTTGATGTGGGAATGAGAGTGCCTGTGTGGCATGTAAATGAGCGAGTGAATGGTGGTATGTCTCTGTTTAACACCCAGCTCTGCTCCCGACACACTTCATTTCATTCATTCATTCTCTCATTCCTTTTTCCACTCATCCATACACTCACTTGTGTTGCTGCTGTAACCAGATGTCATCCGCTGCCAGTGTCCAATTTTTTGCACAAGCGTTTATGTTTTCTTTATTTTCCGGTTCTTTGCATGCTGCTGTTTTTAACTTATAATGATTAGAACTCAGCTCCATCTATTGCACTTTGCACTTTTTGCTGGACAAATTGACAATTCTATTCTATTCTATACGGTGGGTGAATAAAGGAGTGAATGTGGCCCTGTGATCAATTGGCAACTGGTCCAGTGTGAACCCTGCCTCTCGCCCAATGACAGCTGGGAAAGGCTCCCACCCCCCACCCCTCCCTCGACCACCACCGTGACCCCGAGTGCAGGATTAGCAGTACAGATAATGAATGAGTGAACAATAATGTCTAACAAAGACTGCAGCTCTTTAGCACCACCTAGGGTGTTATAAGTAGAGGCCTATTAAAATTCCGATTTAAATTTAAAATGAGCAAATCTGTTCCGAACCCGATCGGTTATTTCACGTCCACAGTGTTGCTTTATCCTCTGGTTTAGGTCTCTCCCGGGGTTTTAACGGCCAGCTGCTGTTACATCAGATACAGTCATCACCTCAGGCCCAACGATGCGGTTAGAAGAAAAAATCATGGGCCGAAGACAGCGAATGTGCATAACCTGGATGATGGGCACATAAAAATTATTTTAAATAAATTAATAAATATTGCACACAAAAAAAAAAAAATCTTCCAGATAACATCCTCTGGGATGCAGACTCAGGACCCTGGTCTTCCTTCCTAGTCCATTTGAAAGCCCACTCCCACTCCCTGCTTCCATTTGTCCTCCATTGTGGGCTGGAGTTTTGTTTGCAGAGCCGAAACTTCTCCTCGCTGCTTTCTCATGCTAATGCAAGCGCTGGCCGGGCGGCTGCAGCTGCCTGCTGCTTCGCCACAGCCTCCCTCTGTTTACCGACGGCCGCGGGCCGCCATAATCAGGTTAAAGAGCCGCCTCCCGCAGGAGGCCGTCCGCTCCCCCAATGGAGTTTGACGGAGTAACACAGGCCGGGGTTCACTCCATATCGCCGTTGGGTTTTAATTACTCCTTTCCATCTTGGCTGTGGTTAGTCATTGGGATTGTGTCTTCATCGGCTCCCCTCCTCCCCACCAATCACAAATGATCCACTCTGGGATCGGGCTGCTTTAATTTCGGCTTACTTTTTTAACAGTTTTTCCACAAGACCCTATTAAAGTTTACTCTCAATTACGATTTGAATTATTAATTGTTATTCCTTGTATTCCTTGTAGTCACACTGGTGCCTTTACGTTGGTCGGGTTTAACATGTTCAACATAAAACCGGGGGTGCGCAACGGCATTGTAATCTCACCTCTACAATTCTCGAGTTTTATTAAAATTCGAATGATAAGTCGATTCATTTTGTCGTAAACAAACTAAAGAAAATAAATCAAAAAGCCAAGCTATGGCGGCTTTTGCAGATCAATGTAATAAGAGGTCTTTCGAGCAGGCACTGGAGATATCTTCTGCCAGATCGTAAAACAAAAGCTATTATTCATATTGGCTTTTTTGTGTGATTGTTACGATGGCATCCGAAACAACCCGCGAACCACATTTCTCCGAAAGACTTGGCTGCTCTCTGCCGTTGAAAAGGACCCATGCATTCTAAACAGCTCTTAATGTGTAATTACACCAAACCACAAACACCAGACAAGCAAACAGCAGCATGTCGGACCTTATTTTTTCACAATTTATCAATTCATTTTTTTTTGTGAGGGTCTGATATAGTATTGGGTGGGGTTTGGCGAGGCAGGGGAGAGTCACGCTGAGTCACATGAACAAAATCGAGTAAATTGTATAGAAAAGTGTCAGGCAGAGACATCTGAGTGATCCAGCTCAGGTTTTTGGGAAAATTACACTTAAAAAAGGGCATTGACCAGTCGCTCCTCTGCGGAGTTGATAAAACTATTTATTAATTCATTCATTCAGAGATGTAAACCATTCACCCTCTCATTCATACGTCATATGGAGACAAACAAACATTCACCCCCTCTGCATATTGAATAACGGAAGAGTCAAATCCCACAAGGAGAGACACCTCCGCGACCAAACCGTTTTGAGATAGCCCCGTCGCTTTGATGATGTGATCGGCGGAGACTCCTCTGCTTCTTCCATCCAACACGGACATTTATCTTATTCAGCCATGGAAATCCTTTTCAAATCCAATTTCATCAGGCGTTGATCATACCTACCTCTGACAGTTTCTGATCACATGATCTTACGTGACAGCGCCACCCAGTGGTTGACCAAGGGATATTTGAGGGGCGTTTTATGTTTTTGTCCTCCAATTGATGTTATGTTTCTCAAAAAGGGAAGGAGAATCACAGCCGGTCTGGTCTTTTGGGAGGGAATTCGAGTTTCCCCCTGGTAAAAACCGGTGTTATGCTGCCATGGCGACCAGACACCTGAGCCACTTGAAAAATCATTGCGACCCCTGGCGGCGCACAGATATTTTATCTTCCCTTTTCATTTGGACGAGCCTGATGTGGAGCTGCAGGACATCTGGATTGTTTAGTAACAAATTCGATCGGATGGGCCAAAATGTAAAAATAGCACCCGGCGTCACGGTAAACCTTTTTTTTTCAAAAGTCACAAATATCGAAGGTAGAACAATGTTAATGAGTAAAAATGACAATGATGAAGGAGGAGGTTGCTGGAGGCGTCATAGCAACCAAGCACCCCTCCCGGGCCAACTTTGCCCTGTCAGCATAGCTAATGGCCATTATTGGGAACGGTGACCTTTAACCCCATATAGTGGCCCTTCACACGGCAGATGGAGCCCAGCACAGACGCACACACTCACACACTCATCCCCACACACACACACAGACACACACACACACACACATACACACACACATACACACGCACACAAACACACGAAGGCTTGTTTCCTCCACATCATGTGAAATTTGACTGGCTAAATTAACGCACAAAAAAATCCCCAGGAACAACAGTTTTAAGTGCACCGCAGCACCGCAGCCTGGAACAATTATTGCCCCCTTTTCCAAAAATTTGACAATTTCAAAGTCCATAAACATAAAAAAAAGCAGTATAAATGGTAAGATCCCATGAGTTTTTGGATCGCTGTGCTGCAGGGATTCAATATTCCTTTTGCGATTGGTGATAATGGTTTTCGGTGCTGCAGGCGGGCGACGGCAGGCTCTATGTGGGAGGACTACAAGTTAGATTTAAAGAAGGAAGAAGTGCAGCATGCAGAGAAATCGTCATGTGCCGCTTTTGCACTGTAGAACCTTTTCATAAACTAAACTGTGTCTTTGTGGATTTAGGCAGCATAGGAATCAGGGATCAGGGACCTCACGTCCTGGAACCATTTTAGCTCCAGAGGCAGGGGCTTTTTACTGATCAAACATGATGCTTGCTAGATACTTCTTGCCGTTTTTAAGAAATGTTGTGGTCACTGGTCAGCTGTATTCTTGCGACAAAATGGACAGAACAGCCGAGAAAAGGGCGAAGAGGTCAGAGCTCTTCTGGCCCTGTCAGGCTGCAGAGGGGTTTCCAGGGCCTGAAGCGGAAAAATAATATTTTAACCAAAATAAGTACGGAGTTGGGTAGCGGTGGGGATTTTCTCACTGTGAAGCTGCACAGGAAGAAAATAAAAACACTTCGACCTGTCATAGAGTCTGTTGTTATCATTCATGCCGTGCAAATCATGAATTCTGAGGTAACTTCACTCTTCCTTGTTGTCCATGTCGTCCTCCTCCTCCTTTTCATGTTTGGTTTGTGGCGCTTAAAGTGCACAGACGCTTGTGTTCCCTTGAAGGAAGGTAGTTCCCTGAAACCAGATTCAGGCTGGACTTTACTATCTGGCTATTTAATGCCTCTTTAGAGGTTTTGCGTGTTTGAGTGCTAATCCTGGGCGGTCAGAAGTCACTCCCTGCACAACTTATGTTGGTTTGGGGTGGAAAACTTCGTGGCATGATGGTCCCTGGTTGGATTCCAACCAGAGGCCTTTTTGTGTGGAGTGGGATTCCTACGTGTTCTCTGGTTTCCTCCCACAGTCCAAAAACGAGCAGGAGGTTGAATTGAAGACTTATTAATTAATTTGAATGAGAGGGCTAATGGTTGTATTTCTCTGTATGTGGTCCTGTGATTGACAGGGGACCGGTCCAGGGCAAATCCTGCCTCCTGCCCAATGAAAGCTGGGATAGGCTTGGGGCGGATGATAAGCGGTATAGATAATGAATGAATGAATTAATAGGTTGTTTTGCAAAAATAAACTGTTATTTCGATTCCTTCAAACAATCCGCAGAAAATAAATGCTTATTTATTTTCTCTATGACCTCCCCCGCATGTCACAGGTATCGGGTATCTTGTATTGGACGATGTGGCTGGACAATCGGCGTGGAAGCGAGACCGCTGGGACTTTAACTGCTAAGGCCTTTGTGGAAATGATAACACAACCTTAATGCCTAAATTTGAACGCATTCCCCGAAATAATTACTTGGATAGGGAAGTCCTTGAATGCAACGCGGGACTCTTTGCGTTCGCAAAACAGCCCAGGTCCCAACTGAAAGTGGTCTAAGTGGTTGAACCAGCTGTGTGTTGATCCCAGCCCCACTGAACACCGTCTAGCTTCTTTTTGTCATTTTCACGCATCTTGGCGTTGAACTAATCGTAAATCGCAAGCTCAACAGTCCCAACCCAGGACAGCCATGGTGATTCGTGGGGACAGTTTGTCCAACGAAGGGAGACGAGACCTCACAATGTCATAAGCACCAGCCAGGCACACACACACACACACAGACACACACGCACACACAGAGCGTTCAAACAGGGCTCCCTACGGGCATAATTCATCCCGATTGGTTGTCCGGCTTCAGTGGGTGTGGCCAGACAATCACTTCAGAATGAAGAAAGAAAGCAAAGCAGAGGGAAAGCAGCTCCAACCTGAAAATGTTTTAGTTATTATCTTTGGTGATATTATTTGGGACAAAGCAATTTTCACATTCTACACCCACACGCTTCTCTTGTTACGAAACACATTTTGTAAATATAACAAGCGTTGCATTGTATAAATAAGAGATATGAAAAAGCATAAATCTAATTTCCAAAGAAGCCCGAGCAGGATTTGATTTTCTTTAGACTAAAGAGGAAACGGTCCCAGGGAAACTCTCCTCTGTGTCCGAGCGCCGACACGAAATACTTTAATAATAAATCACCGCCCCCCTTTTTATTTCCCACGTGCCTCTCAGGTCTTCCACTGGAAAAAAAAAAATCACATTGTTGTCTTTTTACTTTTTCAGCCTGGGCGTCGAGGCTGCGAAATCACAACCTGCTGCGGAGCAAGTAGAAACCATCAAGGACAGAACCCCCTCTTCTCACTCTCTCCCTCTCTCTCTCTCTCTCTCTCTCTCTCTCGCTCTCTCTCTCTCTCTCTCTCTCTCTCTCTCTCCCTCTGTGGACCCTCACCATCTGCCGCAGCTGTCGCTCACCCCAACCGCCACTCTAATTGACAATGAACCCAAAGGCGCGGCGATAATTACAGCCGGACGCTTGGCAACTTCGCCGGGTTTCAATTCCTCCCTTTCAGGATTCATCAGGCCCCATCTGCCGGCACCCAAGTCTGACATCTGCCTCACCCCCCCCCCCCCCCCCCCCCCCCCCCCCCCCCCCCCCCCCCCCCCCCCCCCCCCCCCCCCCCCCGGGGGTTTTTTTGTTGGGGTGGGGGTGGGGGGGGGGCGCGGGGGGTGGGGGGGGGGGGGGGGGTCATGCATCCGCTCTGCGCTAATTTTATCCCCCT
>CAAKHD010013946.1:47231-83650 GCA_901007705.1 Fistularia tabacaria
AAACCTCAAAGAACCACAGTCAGTATGGCAATAATAATAATAATAATAATAATAATAATAATAATAATAATAATAATAATAATAATAATAATAATAATAATAACAACAATAACAACAACAACAACAACAACAACAACAACAACAACAACAACAATAACAATAACAACAACAACAACAACAACAACAACAACAACAACAACAACAACAACAACAACAACAACAATAATAATAATAATAATAATAATAATAATAATAATAATAATAATAATAATAATAATAATAATAATAATAATAATAATGATAGAACTGTGTGTAGATAGGGAGAATACACTTGAACGTAGTTACATTTCAAAGAATGCAACTGTCCTCCTACACATAGAGTTTATAGATATTGCTTATTTTCAGTTCTTATCCCTGGTTGGCCTTTTCTCTGGACAATATAAATTAACACAAAGACATCTAAATGATCAAAATGCAAATACTACACCTTTGTTAAATGCAGACATTACAACAAAAATACTAAAACTATACACCACAGTTCATCAAAATACATAACTCAAAAACAGCACCACTTATAGACCAATCAAATGTAGCCTCTATCAAGACACTAAGAGTTAATGGATAGAGCTTTGTTTTTCTTTTAGCCCGCACTTTAGTGTTGTTGTAAACTGTTTTAAATCTGGACTACAGGGATTAATGAATAAAAATAAAACCCACAGTCAGTCACTGGTATCTGATCGATCAAGTTTTTTTACCAAATGAATCCCTACTTTTAGCAATCAGTGGAACATTCCAGATTAATATCAGCATTTTGCTAATTTTACACGTACTCATAAATGTATTTCCTACTCATGAATGGTCTATCTAAATTATAAGGGCTTCAGAGGCATACGATACAGTGAAAAGGCACATTGAAATCATTTGATTAAACAACAACAACAACAACAACAACAACAACATCGACAATGACAACAACAACAACAGCAATAATAATAATAATAATAATACTGATGATGATGATGATAATAATAACAATGACAATAACAATAACAATAATAATATTCCACATGCATGCATATACATATACATATACATATACATATACATATACATATACATATACATATACATATACATATACATATACATATACATATACATATACATATACATATACATATACATATACATATGCATATATAAACAAATGTCCCCTCCTGTTTCTGCAGGTTCTGTATCGATTCTCAACCCTCCTCCTAGATTGCAGGGAAGAACATGTGATGGGTTAATTGAGGACTCCAAATTGTGATTGAGAAGGTTAAGGTTCCATGTCTCTGCATGCAGCCCAGTCATTGATGGCTGACCAGGTTAAACCACGCCTCTCCCTCAGCACTAGCGTCACGGCTACCATCGTGTGTGTGCAGGTTAAGCTGTAACGAGATTAAGCAGTAACACATAATGAATGAATAATGGTTGACATTGTCATTCCAACAATGATAATAATAATAATGACAAATAACTTGACATACAGAGAAAATGTTCAGAAAGGCAGAAAAATACCTCAGAAAATGTATTTAGAGGAATTTAAAGCAATGCAAATTTTACTAGAATAAACCTGCAGAACATAACTATTATTATTGGGTACTTTAGGGCAAAAGCCCTGCACTGAGCCATAGATTAAGTGACTGAAATAAAATGCAAAAGTGAAACTTGCTATGTCTGTGAATGTTTTTTCACAATTTTTAATTGAATTTCGTTCAATTTTTTTTACTGTGAAGTGAAACAGAAAATAAGGCGGTGGAGCAGTTGTCCGGCGATACAGAAGAAAGGTATTAAAATGCTGAGTCAATACAAGAGAATTCGATTGAACCAAGTCGCCTGAAATAATGAAAGTAATGTAAATAAAAAAATATATATAATGTGAGCAGTCACTGGAAATTCTCCGGATACATTTGACATCAGTCAAACTTTTGACCACAGACATGAACTTCAAGATTGTTTGAGGGCGCTTTTACCTCTCTAAATCTATCTAGACATAAATCTAATGTCGAGAATGACATTCACAAGATTTCACAAGGGTTTTTTTCAAATGTGTGTATGTGTTTGTGTGTATGGTTGTGTTGATGGTGGTGGTGGTGCTGGTGCTGGTGGGGCGGGTTGCTTTGAGATAAGTGGCACTTAAAACACAATAAAATTGAATAATTTCTCGAAATGTTTACCGCTTCGATTCACAGACCCGCAGAGTTCAGAATTGATCATTGCTTAAATGACCCGGTGTTCCTCAGGGATTTGCTTTTAGTCCTCATTCATTGTATTTTAAAATCATTATATTTTCTCCTCCTGCTTAACAGACTTATATGGCTTTCCTTTACAGACTTTTCCTTGTTCTCGGCAGTTTCACTTCTTTTCCATCTTTCTGCTCTTTTTTTATCACGAGATGTTCGTTTTGAAGAGTTATCGGCGAACGTCTTCGGGCTGACAATCAGGACCTGAATCTCCTGTCGTTTTGGTATCAACATCAACATTTATTTGAGCATTTCCTGTGTTTCTGTCTTATCCGAGTGTTTCTCACCTCTGCAGGCAGCAGCTCGACCCCTGACCTCTCACAGCTTACAGAACAACAGCCGCATTCCTGGGTAACGGCTCGGCTCATCTATGTGAATGGACACACACACTCTAATCAATGGTCCACATTAACAGCGGGGATTGTCTCCCAGCAGCTGTTTGCTTTGACATGTAAAAATCTCAATTCGCCGCCGCAGCATCGGATCCAACAAAGTACTAAAATACAAGTGGAAGAGTCTGAGAGGAATTAATAAATGAAATCAGGAAGATGTTCCATTGTTGTTACTGATGACTTGCGGGAAGGTTTTGTTTATCCTGCCATCACAGCTGGCAGGGAATGTTCCCACAACACTGGCTAGTGTACCTGCACGGTTGGGCAAATGGATGACGGTATCTTGAAACACAAGAACTACTCAACGGTGACGTTTTGCACACCTGCAGCGCGAATTAGTATCTTTAAAAGTTTTCACATTTTTAGAAAAATAATTCCCTGACTTCTCTTTTTAAATAGCTGTTCATTTCGATCGATGGTGTCGTCTCCAGGGAGAAGTTTTCCTCGAATGTCCATTTGGTTGTGGAATACAAATAGCAGATATTTCCACTATCGGCATTTTGGCACCAAATGCCATCTAGTGGCCACCGTTATTATGCAGGACGTGAGGAAATCCGAAGGCGGACATGTTGGAGCGAAAAACACGGGGACAACTCGGGTTTGTGATTATTAAAAGCGAACTGTTTCGTTTCCCTTGCTGCCTGTCGGACGTCCCTGCCTGGTGTTTTTATTGTTGTATGTATCTGTTCACGTGTTGTTGATTTTTGGATGTGAATTAAAATTTGCGTCCATAAGCAAAAGGAAACAAATAGATGACTAGTCAATGAATGTTCTTCCCCCGCTTACATCTTCCTCTCATCGATCGTGGGCTTTCACTTAAATCTAGGCTCCAAGCGAAAGGTGAATTTTGGCTTGTAATTTAGAGATAGGTCCCACTTTTCCTTTAACACAAAGTTATCTTGTGTCATCACCTTTCTCGCCTCTACTTGCTTATGGAGACACATGTTGCACATGGGGGCTTCAGCCCAAAGTCTGCAGTCGCCAGAAACAGCGAATCTCTGCGCCTTAAGATTTTTCAATGGATGTAAGCATCTTACATACCATTGTATTTTAGAGCTTTATTTGTAAGACTGCCCTTGGACTTGGTCCTTCTTACCTATCTCCATAGAAATCAATGCCACTATGGCCCGCACTCGCTAGATGCTATGAATTTAACTGTTTTAAATATACCGCAACCTTTTGCCTGGACCTCCATTTAGAAATATCTGAAAGTGACAGACTTAATCCCCAAAAAAGACCTTGATAAGATCTTGAAGGACCTTGAATTGAAATCAATTGGACAATGGATGTGTATTTAATCCCTCGTCTTGTCTGTATATTTTATCAGCTGTCTTCCTGTTTGCTGTTTTTTTGTAAACGAGTTCTGACTTGTCGTTTGCCTTCTTGGCCAGGTCACCATTGCAAAAGACATCCTCGGTCTCAATCTGTTTTTTTTTCACTTTGTTAAATAAACGAATAATAAATTTTCCTTTCTGTGATTTATCACAAAATGGTTTTAATGCTTTTATGGCATGTAGGAGACTCACTGATTATTTTTTTTAGCCTTCTAACAACTGTTTTTCAGCCTAATTTTCGCAGGACCCTCGTTCTTTTTATTTATGGGGTCAAACATAAAAGAACAACAAGGAATTTAAATGCCAACTTTTCTATTGGAGTAGTCAGATTAGCTTCTTTCTCAGCTTGGAGGGACGCATTGCATTCTGAAACTGAACTGAAGGCTGTGGCCTTGTAGAAGTGTAACATGAAGGCAAGGCTGAAGTTGGAGTTCTCCTTCTTCATGGCCAAAAGGGAATTTGAAGACATTTTTGGAATTATGGGGATTCAAGAGAATCCTACGCAATGTATCCAAAAAGGGACAGCTAAAGTTCAGTGCAATCCTCAGTTGTGCTTTTTTGGGGGGGGGTTACATTAATGGTGTTGTTATCATGTATCCATTTGAAAAATAAAGGTATTTACAACAAGAATTCGCAATAGTTAATCATCTGATAACTAGAATCATGAGTAAAGTTCACTGTACTGTCATCCTCCCTGCGTTGTTGTCGTTCCATAATGCTAAATTCATTATTTCTCATTTTACAACAAATATAAATCTTATTCAGAATAATTAATGCTAATGAAAATGTTATTAACAGGTTCATTCATTACCTGTACCACTTATCCTGTACTGGCGGGGGTGCTGGAGCCCATCCGAGTTGTCAAAGGGCGAGAGGCAGGATTCACCCTGGAACGGTTGCACAACCATTCACTCACTCATCCACATGTCATATAGGGACATACAACCATTCACTCACTCATCCACATGTCATATAGAGACACAAAACATCCACCATCTCATTCACATATCACAGGGAGACAAACATTCACCTTCTCATTCACCCATCTGGGCAATTAAGGGCCTCCAGTGAACCTTCTGCGCAATGGAGACCCCGAAGGAATCCCCGGCTGTCAAGAATAGAACATGGAGACTACAAACGGAAAGCCCCCCACCCCATCGGAATCGAACAAGGTTCCTAATTTTTGTGAGGCGAAAGCGCTACCCACTGCGTCACCACGCAGCCATGGTCATTTTATATTATCTTTAATTTTATATAGTTACATTACCATGCTAGTATGCTGTTATATGACAATAAATCTGTCATCCTTTCACCTAAATTCCAGTCGATCGTATCTGTGTGCACTTTATATTTAACAGTTCAATGTTTATTGTGCACTTGACTGTTAATGTGTACTCCATATTATTATTTTGTTATAGTCATGTCACCGTGAGAAAGTGAGAAATGTCTTCCGAATTCCTCTGAATGTCTAGTACATATGGAGAAATTGACAAATTGACAATTGACAAATTACATTATGCCATATCTTATGGGGCCGGAGTTTCAAAAACTTACAAATGTATTTTCTTTTCATCAAGCTGTTTTTTTAAACAAAACATTCTACAAAAACAGATGATCCGCTTGTAGAACAGGTTTGTGACATCTCTCTCTCTTTCTCTCCTTAGACCCAAAACCAGTGATTCAGCCCTAAAAATCGAAATTTGGACACCTGCAAACCCCAAACCGAGGGAAATACCTGAAACCATCATCTCGCTCCAAGGAACTTTCCTTACATCCCCAGGAAACTGGCCGGTCGGAGTCAGAGGTGATGGAAAGGCTCAGGTGGTAAAAGCAGTCACCTTGGGAACCAAAGGTTCTTGGTTCGATTCCCTAGCTCCTGTTGGACTGTCATCCAACAAAACGCTGAACCGCATGCTGCTTAGCGGTTCCCTGTTGCTCGTCCGTGCTGGATTTAATGCAAAGGACAGATTTAGCTGATGTTGTTGATGCGGCATGTGCAACTGAGTGTAGCAAAAAAAAAGGATTTCTTCTGTCTCCTCTCTCCTGAACCACTCTCACAGACCTTCACAATGAGCCCTGCAAAGCTCAGGAGGACGCCTGGTAATCCTCGGGGGCTCACGGAATAGAAATTCAAGGACCATTGATTGAATACTAAGGTTAAATGCAGAAAAATACCAGGGATCTCCTTGGAAAAAAATGTGGAACAGACCTTGTTGACTATTTTTAATAGGAACGATTAATACAGTTATTAAATGAATGATTAATGCCTCTCTTGTCATTATTCAGAAGGACAGTGACATTTGCATTGCCGTATCCCGTACAGTGGCAGGAAGAAAAAACACAAATACACACACACACACACACACATCACAAATCACCCATTCACATGTTAAAGGAAGGGATAGGATTGACTTTATTGAAGTTCCCCATGCCGAAGAAATTCAATTGTCACAGCAGCATGGAAGAATGTGTAAGAAAATGGGTACAAAAACGTAGCAGAAACAGCAACTATGTACAATATATATAGTCTACTGCAAAATGTTATAGAGATATGGAAAGAAAGAACAGGTGCTCCGCATAGGAAATGATTGTGGAAATGACAAGTGGAAGATGTGTCCTGGGGGGGAGGGGGTAGTATTATAATTATAGATATAAATGTAAGGATAATTGTTACATGGATGGAGGTAGTGAAAGATTGAGATATTAGGCAGTAGGGCAATGCAAAAAGGGCAAAAAAGCGAAATATTTTGGTGATGCCCGTGAGCATTCATTTTTAATGGAATTAAAGACAAACGGATGTTAAAAAAGAAGCCTTTCATTCAAAGGCAGAATAACAGATAACAATTTGTAACAATCTGAAAGACACACTTGGTTGCACATTACTTTGACTAACCTAACAGCCACATTTACATCTACCCTCGCATAGACACACACACACACGCGCATACGCACATAGACACACACACACGCATACACACATAGACAGCTAATTTGCATAAAAATAAACTGAAGACACAAAAGGGAGGAGAAAAAAACTTGGAATCGATTTTTTTTTTTCCAAAAGAATGTGTTTAAAAGTTGTCTGGAGCTTTGGGGGCATCTACATATCACTTAACATGGGGTTGAATACAATATAAATACCGTTTAAGCCGAATCGATTGAAAAATGTACTGGGCGTAATGGCTAGACGGCAGTGGGCGGGAGTCGAGCCGGAGACAGCGGGTTCTCATTGGTTGGTGGAGGCAGGGAGGCGGGGACGAGCGGCAGCCGGGCGAGAGCGCCGATTGGCTGCGGTGGCTGACGTCCAATGCATGATCAGACGGTTAATAAGACGCCGGTTTGGAAATTTAAACCTAGTGCGATGCTGCCGGTAGGAGAGCCCCGCTCAATAGAGAGAGTCAGAGAAAACGTGAAATAAAAAAAGAAAAAAGTCGGTGGAAACGGTTCGGTAGCCGGGACCGTTGCAGTTTTTTAGTTGGAAACGGAAGGGCGAGACGATGGTTCAGCACACGGAGCGCGGCGGGGCGGGGATAAACCCCGGCCCCCGCGAGCTGATCGAGCGGGAGGCGAGCGCGCTGCTGGCGGCCTCGGCGTGCAGCCCGGTGCCGCCGAAACCGGACTGGTGCAAGACGGCTTCCGGTCACATCAAGAGGCCCATGAACGCGTTCATGGTGTGGTCAAAGATCGAGCGACGCAAGATCATGGAGCAGTCGCCGGACATGCACAACGCGGAGATCTCCAAGCGGCTCGGGAAGCGCTGGAAAATGCTTAAGGACACCGAGAAGATCCCGTTCATCCGGGAGGCGGAGCGGCTCCGGCTGCAGCACATGGCCGACTACCCGGACTACAAGTACCGGCCCAAGAAGAAGCCCAAGACCGACGGGTGCGCGTTCGCAGGGGGCAAAGCGAGCGCGCCATCGCCGCCGAAACCGACCGTCCGAACCGCAGGGAAAAACCCCGCCGGCGGCCGGAAGTTCTCCAAGCTGAAGAGCGGCAAGCCGCTGGTGGTCGGTGCCGGGAGGGCGGGCAGCCACCCGCCGCAGCAGCTGGTGCAGCAGCACACCGATCCCCGGTTGCGGTACGTTTTCGCCACCACGTACAAAACCGACAAGAAACGGGAATTTACCGACGACGAAGAGGAGGAGGATGAGGAAGAGGAGGATTCCGAGGAGGAGGAGGAGGAGGAGGAGGCGGGAATGGAGGAGGAGGAAGAGGGGGGGCGGTACGGCAACGCCGGTGCCACCGAACCGGAGGCGGGTGGCGGGTTCGAGTCCACCGGGCGGCTCTTCTACAGCTTCAAGAACATCACCCGGCAGGGCGGGGGCGCGCCGGCGTACGCGCCCCCGATGTCCCCGTCCTCCTCGTCCCGCTCCACCGCCTCCTCCTCCTCCTGCTGCGGGGAGGAGGACCAAGACGAGCCGCCCGCCGAGGGGGCCGACTTTACGCTCAGCCTGTTGGCGGGCCTCCACGCCTCCGCGGAGCCCTGGGAGGCGGCGGCCAGCGCGGCCGCAGCGGGGAACCTTAGCCTGTCGCTGGTGGACAAGGACCTGGATTCGTGCGGCAGCGAGGGAAGCCTCGGCTCGCACTTCGAGTTCCCAGACTACTGCACCCCGGAGCTCAGCGAGATGATCGCAGGCAACTGGCTGGAGGCCAACTTCTCCGACCTGGTCTTCACTTACTGATGCACGTTTTTTGGGGTGGGGGAGTCTGTGCGAGCCTGTGTGTGTGTGCGAGGCGGTGTGGGTGGGAGAGGGAGTGGTTGTGGGTGAGCTGTGCGACCCCCACCCCGAATCACGGTGCTTCTGCAATAAACCCGGACTACTTTCTGGATTTCTGCTTTCCAGATTTTCCTTCACTGACCTCAAATACTACACGGATGAAGGACTCAATGTGACTCAAGGTTTTTTTAGTTTATTTCTCATATATATATGTATGTATATATGTGTATATATGAATGTATATATATATATATGTATATGTATATATGAATGTGTATATATATATATGTATGTGTGTGTATATGTATATATGTATACGTGTAGATGTATGTATATGTGTATATGTGTGTATATATCTACACATGTATACATACATATGTGTATATGTGTAGATATATGTGTGTGTGTGTGTGTCTGGATATATATATATATATATATATATATATATATATATATATATATATATATATATATCCATTTGATTTCTTGTTTCAAGCTCCTTCCAGATGTTAGGAGCCGCTGTGGAAATACTATGAATTTAAACCCGAACAGGTATGACAGGAAACATTTTCTATCTATATCTATATCTATATATATATATCTATATATATATATATATATATATATATATATATATATATATATATATATATATATATATATATATATATATATATATATATATATATATATATATATATATATATTCACATATATATATGCTACCACGACCAAACATACCTCATCTCTCTTTTTTGTTTTTATAAACAAAGCAAAACTATTTTCAGGCATATTTTTGTACCGGACCAAGGTTATTCAGGCACTTGTTCTACCGTTTTTTTCACTAGTTACTCAGCAGGTAAAGGTTCAAATCCCTGCCCTGCTTCAGGGGCCTTGCTGTTTTAAAGGACTGGATGGACAAGAAGCAGGAAAAAATGTTGTACATTTTGTAAAATAGTCGAGATTTAGGAGTTTATGTATATTTGTCTGACAGGAGAGTTTTTTTTCTGTTTGCCTTTTTTATTATATAAAATCTCATCAACAGCACAAGTTTGTTTTTGCTCATTTTTTTGTGCAATATGAAAGCAAAGCGGGAAAGACGTGAAAGGTCCATCCTGGAGGGTTTTTGGCAGCGAAGGGTGAAACTGTCCTCCATGACGGAGTCTGTTTGTCAACGACTGAATAAATCAGCTGGAACTGAGTCAGGTCACCTTTTCCCGACTGTTTATTGATCACCTGAACACACAATCTGTAGTGTGTGTGTGTGTGTGTGTGTGTGTGTGTGTGTGTGTGTGTGTGTGTGTGTGTGTGTGTGTGTGTGTGTGTGTGTGTGTGTGTGTGTGTGTGTGGTTGCTTCAAGGACCTGGTTTCATTAGTTAATCTTAACTGATCCAGAAAACCAGCGTATCCATCGGAGGCGAGTGGGATTGTGTCGATTCAAAGAGAATGAATGCCCGATGCACCGAGCGTCCAGGTAAAAGGTCTTTTCTCCTGGTGACGAGCACGTGGACGGGCGTGTCGAGACGAGGCGGCCAGACGTCTGACGATAAATCAGATTATTGGGACATTTGCAGCCGAATCAGCGGCGTCAGATTAAACTATAAACCGGGATTAGGAAGATCAGGTTTAGCTGACCTTTGTTTGACACACCAAATCTTTTAAAACAAACTTGCAATTTATCATTGAATTCAAAAAACCTCTATCATCCCAAAGCGGCTCATGGAGAAATTAATTACCCCTTTGTTCACCGGTTGTTAAACTACATGAGGTATTAATCAGATACAAATCAGATATAAGACGGATGAGAGCAGTTTCAATGTAAATCTAAAATATAGAAATTCATACATTTCGTCCTTATCTGTCCAGTTCAGCTGTTATTACACTTTCCCACTAGACAAGAAAACACTCCGCGTTTAACTGCTATACATCTACAATTTGCAACAAAGCTCTGTCTCCCTTTTGTTTGCGTTACCCACAATGCAGCAGGAAGACCTGGGAAGACGCCAGATTGGGGCGTCTCAGCTTGGTCGGCCGAGAGTCTCCGGGGGTCAGGGGTCGTCGGGTCGGCGAATGGCAGCGCAGAACATGAGCCCTGCCTGTTTTCTCAACTGCTGCTGATTATCAGGCGGCTGAAGTCTGGAGACTAAACAGGAAGCTGCAGGCAGACGGCAGCAGCGAGAAGAAGAAGAGTGAGGCGAGGAGTCACCGAGGTCGAGCAATGGGAGAATGTGGGATAATTGCGGAAACACAAATTACGTTTAAAAAAAATCCCCCAAACTTATTTTAAACTCAGCCAGAAATTGATTGAGGTTTGAGTTCACCCCCTGGAGTGATCAGAGGGACTGCAATCTGGCCAATCAGAAGTTATTTAGGACCTAACCATCTGGTTCTGCTCAATTTGAAAATCCATCTGAATCCCAGCCCCGATTTAAACTTCATGCTTAGGGCTCTGAAGAAGAAATACAGCACGACAATAAACTACTATACTGTCCGTCTTTGATTGTAAACAAGGGATATTTACTGTAACTATTGGGTCAGTGAATACGACCTGCATGATTTCTTTTTTCATCCATCCATCCATCTTCCTCCACATATTGGGTGTCTTGTCGCAGGGGCAGCAGCTGAAGCAGAGAGGTCCAGACGTCCCTCTCGCCAGCCACTTGGCCCATCTCCTCCGAGGGAAATCCCATGGCCAGAAGGAATACACAGTCCCTCCAACGTGTCCCAGGTCTTCCTCGGGTGCTTCCTCACGGTTGGACTTGCCAGGGACACCTCGCCAGGGAGGCGTCCAGGATGCGTCCTGAACAGATGTCTGAGCCACCTCGTCTGACTCCCGCCAATAGGGCAGGGCAGCAACTCTACTCTGAGCCCAAACTCCTCACCCTGCAGAGGAAACTCCTTTCGGCCAACTGGATCCGTGATCTTGTTCTTTCGGTCACTACCCACAGCTCGTAACCATAGGTGAGGGTGGGCACGTGGATGGACCAGTAAATTGAGAGCTCTGCCTTTTGGCTCAGCTCCTTATTCGCAGAGTCACCATCACTGCTGATGCCGCACCAATCCACCTGGTGATCTCCCGCTCCATCCTTCTCGCTCTCATGAACAAGAGCCTGACCTGGAGGGGGCACTCCACCTGTTTCCGGCTAGGAACAGCGGGCTCGGATTTGGAAGTCGCTTTACATTCAGCTGCGAACCGCTCAGGTGAGAGCTTGCGATCACAGTCCGATGAAGCCAGCAGAACCAAGTTAGCAACAAAAAAGCAGAGACCCAATCCTGAGGCCACCAAACCGGATCCCCTCGACTCCCTGGCTGGCCCTGGAAATTCTGTCAATAAAGGTTAGGAACAGAATCGGCGACAAGGGGCAGCACTGCCGGAGTCCAACTCTCACCGAGAAGGGAATCTGACTTACACCCCAAGGTGGAGGGAGAATACCCTCTAGTTCAACGGGTTGAACCCCAATATAGAGTCGCCAAGTCAGGGAGCAATCAGAATTCCTTACATGCCCGTCGAGGTGAGTCTGACTTTATCTAGCCAGAACCACTCGGCCTCACAGACCAGCTAAGGTTCCTTCCAGACAGATAGGTGATGCTCCATGTCCCTAGAGCCAGCTTCTGCAGCCCAAGATTGGACTGCCAAGGTCCCCCGCTTCGACCACCACCCTCACAATGCACCTGACCCCCTTGGCCCCTCCGATGAGTAGGGGGTGCACATACTGACTGTTTGGGCTGTGCCCAACTGAGCCCCTTGAATTAAGGCTGAGCCACCAGGTGCTTGCCATCGAGCCCCAAACCCAGGCCTGGCTCTGGAGGGGGGCCACGGTAACCTGCACCTGGGCAAGGGAAAACCAGGCCCATCAGAGGTCTTCTGTGCCACAATTTGTCTGGTCCCTTACCGGGGGCCTGTTCACCTTGGGTGACCCTACCAAGGGCCTAACGCTTAGTTTTATGACTAGCTAAAGCCAGACTTTAGAAATGTCCGTACCCCATTTGTCAGTCCTTAATCTTCCATTCCTGGCTCTGGCCATTCGGGGTTGCAGTGAGTTCTCTGAATCAATTTAAATCACCTCAATGGTTGAAAAGAAACATCGAAGCCGGTCAATAAGACTACGAGGAAAAGAAAACAGTTTTTTTTCTAGGTCTGGTTTCACATCTTTAAACTTTTGTGTTTGTATTCATAACATCAGCTCATTTATGAATCTGTGTCTTGTGAATGTGAGCTTGTGGTTTTGGTTGGACAATGTGTCGAGGTAAAAGGCATTCCAGGTCATTACCACAGCAGGTTGGGTGGCACTGATGACATCATACTCCTGACTGACAGGCCAATATGAGCAGATTGTTGCAATGTTTAGAAGCTCTGGCTGCGTAATCCCCGAAGGCCTTGTTGACAGAAAACTCATTTCTCCGCCAGTGGAAGACAAAGAATCAGTGTTGGACGGACCCGGGGTCAAAGGTCATGTGACGTCTGCGTCACCAGAGCCGTGTTCCTAAATGTCACAGAGTCTTAAAAGGATTTTAGAAAAGATCAACCGGCTACATACTTCATGATGATTCCGAGGAAAGGAGCAAGACAGGGACCATGGAATGATGTTGTGACTTAATAAGGTGGTGGTCATGTATGCCGTAAAATCCCTTATTACATCCTGCAAAAACTTATCAATTCACAAACTGTTTTTGGACTGTGAGAGGAAGTCAGAGCACATGCAAATTTGGAAAATTAAGAACACCAATAACAAGTACAATATTAATGATGATATTGGTTCATTTGCACGCACATAAATACTTCTTTTTGCATGTAACACGGTGCCGATGCTGCTCACAAGCATCCCAAAACCTTTCTTTTTTTGCACTACCCCACAACCTCCATCCCTATTTTGTATGACCTCACTTTATTTTTTCCACCCTCATCTGTGCAATACTTATATTTATATTACATACATATTCCTCAGGACTACTACCATTACTTTTAGACCCACTGCCCTTCACAAGACAGTCCTTTTTACACTCCCCCCTTCTTAATATATCATGAATTATAATGTATATCCTGTGAATAGTCTCCTGTACCGACATCTTTTATTTGCACTTACTACTCTGTCTAAAATGTTGCCGCGAAAATTGAATTTCTCCACTGTTGGATCATTAAAATATTATCTTATCTTATCTTTATTATAATAATAATATGAATAATAATGATAACAGCAATATTATTTCTTATAATGATACCATTGTTAATTTTATAATATAGCTACATATAATATGGTACGATTTAATAATAATAATAAAACGAGCAATAGCAGCTAAAATTATTATCATCATCAGGATTATAACTTTTATCTGTGAGAGAAGAGTATACAGAAAAAAAGGGTTGGAGGACATTGACGGGAGAAGCTGAAAGGAAAAAGAAGAAAATTATTGTTATCATGTTATTGTATATTTTTCCAATCTGAAATAATATTCAGTTTCCTTTCCAATTTGAATTTTACAATTTAAACGACAGCGGTCTGAGACGGATATTGGCCCCACGCCTCTGGCTGGTGACGTAATTCATTCAAACTCCGGAAGTAGCGCTAACCATACACAGGAAGCGCCGCAGCGCGCGTCGCGTCGAGGGGTCGTGTCCCCTCCGCCACGCTGGGTGGCAGCGGTGTGTCCGAGCTGGCCGCCAACCGCCGGCGAAGACGAGCCAGATGTCGGGCGGCAGACCGCGGGAACCCGACGGACGGACAAAAGTTTGACCCCGGAAGCGGGAGGCTATGAAGGCTCCTCTTCTAAGGTCTCCATTGATTAGCGCTTCTACGGAAGCCGGGAGGAAATTGCCTCGGAAACCCAGCAGGAAAAGGAAAGGGTAGGTTCTTGTTTCAGCTCAGGGTAATTTTCCCTCACTAATATGTGATTTAAAGGTTATTATTTGGTTGTTTGCTTCTTTCAACACATATCAAACAAACGAATTCCAATAATTGTTTTCCTCATGTTGTCTTTCTTTGCAACAAAACTTTTAACAAACAAAGCAGCAGCTTCAGTAATAATACCTATTTACACTACCGATTAATTCTCTGAAAATGTCAGTTACAAATGCAGTTTTGCTGTCGTTAATATGAATATATTATTCGCTCTTGCATCCCTGATATTACCTTAAAACTTTCTTTCAAAATACTGTGTATCTTTTTTTTTAAACTCTGTACAAATCCATCCATCGTCTGCCACTTATCCTGCTCTCAGGGTCGTGGGGGATGCTGGAGCCTATCCCAGCTATCAAGCAAGACGTGGGGTCCACCCTGGACTGGTTGCCAGTCCATCACAGGGCCAGATATATGAAAAGACAACCATTCACTCACTCATTCGGGGCAATGTTCCCAATTTTTTCCAATTTACCTGCTGCATGTCTTTGGATTGTGGAGAACCTGGAACAAACCCCCGCAGTACATGCAAACTCCCCACAGAAAAGTCTGAATCAAACCAGGTTCCTTCGTGCTGTGAAGCTCGAGCTCGAAGCTTCGTGCTGTGAAGCTCGAAGCACTGTGCCGCCCCCATCAATGCACAGTCCCAATTTACCTGCTGCATCTGCTTTACCAAACGTTTGAAGCAGTCAATTCACAAAGAAGGTCATCGTATTTGACCAACTTTCTCTTCCATCTTTTTCTCTTTTTTTTTTTTGCTTTTTCTCTTTTTTTATTAAAGTGTGTTTTGAATCCATCAAGACATCACATAAAATAGAAGAAATTACCAAAACATGGTGGAAAATAGTTGAAAAGCAGATGTACTGGATTGTACAGTTGTAATTCATTTTTGAACACCATGGGGGCATAACCTGGTTCCTTTGCACACAATGCTATTGGAATGGCCAAGGTGGAAAAGTACTCATAAAATCCATCCATCATAACCGCTTATCCTGCACTCAGTGTCGCAGGGTGAGAGGCAGGGGACAACCTGAACTGGTCACCAGTCAATCACAAGGCCAATATACGGCCAGACAACATTCACTTACTCATTCGGGGCAATTTTCCCAATTTTTTTCCAGTTAACCTGCTGCATGTTTTTGGACCGTGGGAGGAAACCGGAGAACCTGGAGGAAACCCACGCAGGCAAGGGGAAAACATGCAAACTTTACAAAGAAAGGTCCCACTGCAACCACTGCGCCACCACTACTCATCAAATAAAACTAATATAATAAACCCCTTTATTAATGGATGAATAGAATAAAGAAGTAATTGACATTTTTTTTTAACATAGGCTAAAAGTGTTTTGTGTGAAATTTGATGAGATCAATAATATATTAAGAATTACATATTTATATTATATAATATATAAATATATATTTATTTATATATACATAAATATATCATATAACTTATTGTTGCTGTTTAACATGCAGTTGTAAATAAAAAGACAAATAAAGCGTTTTTTTTTTTATTTATTAAGTCATCGATGTGTCATGTTGTCATTTGACAAAAGAAGTATCATGCTTCAATCAGGAAAATATCATCCCGCATTAACATTCCTTGAATAGCATTTTAATCGGATACATTAATTGTGATTGGGTGATAAAAGAGCCGGGAAGCTGTTTCAACCATCAACATCGAGTTTATTAGTTGTAGTGCACAAAAAAAAAAGATTATCTTAAAAATGTAGAAGACGTAGGATGTGGCCGAGAGCACCGACACACGAGCACCAGCTAGCACATGCAGCCTCATGCAGTTCACACCGACAATACCTGAAACTGTTAGTTTCACACTAAACAACATGTTTAGCTAAATCTTAATATTTAAGACCTTCTAAAAGCGCAAACCGACATCAGCATGACTTTAAGCGACGACAACCCACAGCAGACTTGAGGTGCAAACTTTACTTTTGACACTTTTTGTCTTTAGTGCAACACAGTTACATTCTTTCACAATAGAAATTTTTTATGAAATACAATCTTGTGACCCGGCGTCCTCATATGAGGACATTACCTTTAGAAGTCTTCTCACTTTATAGTTGTATCTGTTTAATTATTGTCTTGCTGTCCCGATATACGGAAACATTTATGGCCTCCAAAGTGGCGGCAAAATTAAACGACACCTATTGTAAAAACAACATGGCCGACAAGTAGGTTGCTGAGATACAAAACTCCCATTACATTAATAGCATTTACAGTGTTAACGCTGTATGAAATTGTGAAAGGAAAAGCAAAAGTAACAAGCAACTTTGCTGCCAGTAAGGAATAAACCCATTTGTAGGCTCTGGAACTGAGAGTGGATTTCCATGGCGACAATACAAGAAGTTGCTTCCACTGCACAAGAGAAACAGAGTTTTACAGTGTTACACATCGGAGGCCTGATTGTAATGCAGTAGAACAAACCTTATAGATAGCACATCTTTTAAAATCATTTTTTCAACAGTTACATTCAAAGTTAAACCCTCATTTTATATACTTATTTAGATTCTACTAACACCAAATTGCCAGATAAAAAAAATCTCAAGAAAAAGGTTTAAAAGAAAATGTTTTTCAATAAAAACATGAAAAACTCCAGACCTTAAACTTTCTAAATCTTACTATACTATGTCTAACATACAAATAATTCCACGAGCAAAATCTGTTGGTTCACAAATGTGACACGGAAAATATTTTGATCTTTCGTCTCGATGAAATAAATATTTAACATTGACGACTTCCTGGTTCTACAGTGTGAAAGCACTTTGCAAAAAAAAACAAAACAGTAGCAACAGGTTAATACTATATCAAAGACTTCCTAACACTGAATTAATGACAGATTTGCCCACAAAAACGTCTACTGAAATTTCCACATCACAAGATCATTTCAAATGTTAATACTTGACAACCTCCAGGGAACTTTGACTCGTACTGACTGAACTACGATGAAGTTTATTGTGCATGTCTGTGAGGCGTCATAAAATAAAAATGTAATAAATAATTAAAACCAACTGAGATTGTTTATTTTAGCATTTCAAATGGCACCGACAAAATCTTTCCGTGTTCCCGGATGGCGGAATCTCTGATGGCATTGTCCTGGAAATGTGAACTTTCAGGCTCACTAATGTCACATTGTAATTTTTTTAACATGGAGCAAATTCCATTTAAAATCCATGCATCAGTGCCAAAAAAGAAATTCACGTGACTTCCTGCTGATCTGCATTGTTCATAAGCATATGCAAAAAAAATCTCATTTTTAATTTTTGTGTGCTTTATATATGGATTAATGCTGCACTCTAGTGTTCACTCATGTATTGCATCGTATTTTGACTATAATTATAAAGTGACAAACGATACATGAAAGTGTTTGTTCCTGGAGGCAACGACGAGTCACGAGACGACAACGACATGCAGATTCTAATAATTTTTTTCTACATCATGACGCGCTACGAGGCCAACGGTTGCCGCTGGGTTCACAGCCAACAGCGCTGTGAATTCGGCGCCGTTAGTCAGAGGAGCGGCACCTCGCGGCCTCTCGGTGCTCTCGTTGCGATCGGCAGATGGTGGGGGGGGGGTCGCGACAAGGTCACAGGATGCTCTCGCGCTCCTCGCTGAAGGTGACGGTGTCGGATGACACGGCGCAAATCTCGGGCGGATCGCCGGGCTTCAGCCCCCGCTTCAGGTGAACCACTCGCACGTTCTCGTTGTTTGGGCCGGGACGGGTGGTGGCAGAGGTAGAGGAGCTGGTGGTCGGAGGGCTGATGATGTCGCTGGAGGAGGAGGAGGAGGTGGCGCCGTCAGTGGGCTGGCGCGGGCGGTTGCCTTGCTGGGCGTTGGTGTTGTTGTTGAGTGTGACGTTGCTGGGCGTGCGGTTGAGGTTGTAGCTGCGGGACGAGGGCCAGCTCTCCTCGGGGCTGCTGGCCAGCAGGCTGCACTGGTCCTCGGAGCAGATGGACATGCGGGCAACGGCAGGGTCCTGGAGGCCGCTGAGGCTGCTGGGGAGCCCGCGCTTCCCCGTCCTGTTCTCCTCCTCCAAGTCGATCAGGTCGGCCCGCTCCAGCTGCGACAGGTCGGCCTCTTCGTCCTGCAGCGAGTGGTTGGGCGAGCTCTCGTTGGAACGCACACCAGAGTCAGACGAGTCCTTCTTGTCCAGCATGGCGTCGGACAGGTAGTCCTTCCCTTTCAGCGCCAAAGAGCCACTGGGCAGTTTGGCATCCGCTGCCTTCTTTCCGTCTTTCAGCAGAGGGGCGTCCGACTCCTCGGACTCCTCGTCATCGCTGGTCAGCTTTTGGTAGCGCAGACCTCCGCCGGCTTTCAGCTTCAGGTCGGCGGCGCCCTGGAAGAGCCCGCCTCTCTCCGATGAGGACTTCCTGGTGAGTAGGGACTTGGAGGAGCTGTGGTCGTTCTTCTCGTCCTCCTCGGTGATGGGGTCCAGGGCGTCGCCGTTGGTGAACTCCGCGTTTTCCGCCGGCGGCTTCCCGCCGCTCCTCTTTGCGAAGGATTTACGCCCGTCCTGCTCGCCGCTGTCCTTGCCCTTGTCGTCGGACGAAGATGTCATGAACTGCCCCGGCTGAGGCTGGACCGGCTTCTCGCCGCCACCACCGCCCATCTCTAGGTGGGCCATCTGAGCGATGTACTCCTGGTAGGCATTGCGGTACTCGGCCTGCTGCTTGTCTGTCAGCTTGGAGATGTCGTTGGACGATTCCTGGGAGTTGAGGCTTGTCATGCTAGCGGTCCGCTGGGGAAGCCCCTGGAGAAAGGAAGAGTTTGATCAGTTATCAACCCCGAAGTTGGGATTATTCAATCAATCAAATAAATGTCCGATGAGATGTTGGGATCTCACCATCCACGGCATGTTTCCGTGTCGTGGCGGCTCGTCCAGCCCCACGGCGCTCAGCTCTTCGAAGCTGAGGTTGAAACTGTACATGGCATCGGGGTTGGCGGCGCCGGCGTGGGGCGGGGCGGTGGCCCGCCGGCCCGCCTCAGTGTGACCTCCCACTACACTTCCTTGCTCGCTGGCGGCTTCCTCGTGCAGCACCTGGCTCTCCACGAGACGCATGTCCAGGATCTGCGGCAAAATCCAGGTCGATCATGAAGGCGTTACTACAAGAGACTGAGTAAACCCCTCTTGCCCGTCGTCCATGTTTGAATTCGGACAGGAAGCGGCGGTGAAATTCCCCAAAAAACCGCTGCATCTCCGGAAGGGCTCAGCAGCGGGGTTTGGCATTGCAGAGCTGGAAAGCTCACCGTGGCCCTGAAGAGCTGCCAGTCTCCGAAGTTCATGTTCATCTCCTTCTTCAGCTCATCAATGTTGCACTGGGAGAGGACTCTGCCGTTCACATTTGCCTGCCACCACACAAACACACAAACGTTAATGTGCTGCCGCTTCTCAGGCCCGGTGGGGCTCTGCCCGTCTCCACTATCCACTGACCTTCCTGATGGTGGCGCAGTAGGCTCCCAACATGCTCTGGTCGATGCCCTCGGTGTGACGCACACGCTCGCACACAGCCTCCGTCGTCATGGCGCTCAGCAGGATGGCCGGGCCGCCCGACACCACCGACGCTGAACCCTGGGGCAAACGACACAGGTTCGATTTACCCGGAAAGTACGAAAATGAACTGAGCTTTTCATAGTAAAGCACAATAATATGCAAGAACGGCTGCATCGTTCTGTCACGGTTATTTGATTTAATGTGAAGCAGCCTACAACTAAAGTAAGAATTTAAGGGTGAAAATTATTTTCAGGAAGATAACTATCTAAATTATCTATTTAAAAAAAGAAATCTAACAGAGAGGAGACACAGCGAAAAAAAAACAAAAAAACAATAGGCCGACTAACAAAACAGGGTTTGGTGAGCGAACTTTAAGAAAAAAAATAAAAATGAAAACAAGCTTTAGAGGAAATGCAGCACATCGGTGACGCCATTTTTTTTATTATAATTTTTTTTCTCCTCCGGCTCTGGAAGTAAATTTCCCATTATCTATTCCACTTTCTCTCAGAAAATAGTCGCAAAGATTTAAACCTGGAATTCAAACAACCAAACAACCCGTTAATAGATAAGTAGCTACTATACAAATGTCGGGAAAAGTAAAATTAAACTTGCATGATGGTTTAAATAATAAGGAATCTCCTGTCATAAACCAAAGGATGGCAGAATCGTTCCCTGAATCCGTTTCTCTTGTTTTCATGGAGCCAGGCACATTGGAGAGCAATTATCGAAATTGCCGCATGTTTTTGGTGCTCCTTGGGATTCATTAAATGCCATATTCGTTTCATATATAGATATATACATACAAACACATATATATACATATACATGATACATGTACATCTGATATCAACTTGGGTTTAAGAAATTAATCATGTGTTTTTCTATATATTATAAATTCTAATGTGTAATGTGTTTTATATATATATTTATTTATAGTTATATATTTATTATTAAACTGAAATCAGTGATTAATATGAAAAAAATATTTTTATTATGTATTATTTATATAATATGTGTATGCAGTATATGTGTATATATACACACACACATACACACATATATATATTTATTTATGCATGTATATGTATATATATTTATGCATGTATATGTATATCAGAAGGCTCTGATAATTACGGCTTATTCGTGGCTCATTCTCAAAATCCTAACGGAGGGAGCGATGGGGGTTTTACTTCCAGAACAAGAACCAGAGTCGGACTGTGGGGGCAGTGTGGGAAGTGGCGCTACTCTAGTAAGGCTTGTGCAGGTGCATGCCGGGACTTGAAGTGTGCAGGGTATCTCCAGGGGGAGGAAGTTAGTCTGAAATGCCGCGGCTTTAATGGAGGAAAAAGACAAGGGGGTGCAATACCTGCTTCCTTTTCAAGGATGAACCCTTCAGACAGACAGATGGACAGACAAAGCAAGAGACAGACAGGTGGTGAATCATACATGGCCGACAGCGGAAACTGCTACAGGACATCCCCAGAGGAAATTGTGTTTTTTTTTCCACAGAGGAAAATGAGAACAGAGGACAGACATGGAGGTATCGCAGAGAAGTCTTTCGCAGAGTTGCGTGATGCAAGAACTAATCACCAGACAATTTTGAGTGGTTGTTGCTGATGTCCGCTGGAAAATCCGTAATGACCTGAGCCAGATGGAAAACAATCGCCTCGGACATCCAAACGGATTAAATCAAGCTACATTTTGCGTCGGTGCTAAGCTCTTCCAGTTTCTTAATGCGTTGGTGGGAAGAAGGAGGGAGAGGATTCGTCACCATGTCAACAAAAGGGAAAAAAGAGGGTAAAAAGAAGGTGTGAAAGGCAAAAAAAAAAACAATAGAAATTGAAAGCTGTGACCACTTGGAACCTCAAAGAAAGGATTTCAAAGTGCTGCAACTTTGGGAAAAGTCAAATGTCAGTTAACTAAATTGACTGATTTAAAAACAAAAAAGAAATTGCATCCAAATCAACATATTCAGAGAAACAGTTTCCCAAAGAGGTGATAAAACAGTACGTCGTCATCTGAAAATTTGATTTTTTTTAAATATACATTTGCATAAACACAATGAAACATATAAATATTTGTGTATCCAGAACATGATGAGACAGAGAATCTCTGACGATAAGATCTCTGACGATAAGATCAGCCGGAGGTTGTACTTACATGAGCAGTCTCCTGGGTTTTAATGAGCGGGCGAGGAACAAGGTGTGATGGGTAGGACGCCATGAGGGGGCGTGGCAGCTGGTAAAGGTGATGGGGGAAATATGGCTAGGGGGGTGGCAGAAAATCAACACAATGGAGATGATTTGATATGAAGCGACAAAGCGGGGGCAACTTAAGAAAAAAATTAATCAAAAACGAAACAAAACACAAGACTGAAGGAGAGGTGAATCCGGCCACCAAGCGGAGATTCACCACTCAAATCAAATCAGAAAGTGACGTAAGGACAGAAATGGAACCGAGAGACCTGATGACATCACCGCGTCGTGGCAACCAGGAAGGAAGCACTGGATGGATCCGGAGACTCATGGAAGTGGGAGGTGTTTTTGGACTCACCCGGTTGTAGAAGGGGTGCTGCGGCCCCGCCATGCCGCTGTAGTAGCTGCTGTGGGGCTGCGGCGACACAACGCCCCCTGCCGGCTGGCTGAACGGTCCGCTGAAGGAGGCGGTCGGCGAGCAGGTTGACGACACCTGGCTGTACATTGAGGTGGGACGGGGCTGCGCTTCCTGCAGTGGGAGGGGTGGGTACGTAACCCCACCCATGTTCATCTGCTCCCGAGCCGCGCGAACATCTGAACGCACAAAGAAATGTTTCGATTACCACGAGATAATGCGTCGTTTCGAATCTGTGAGTACAGGAAGACAAAACAAACGTGAATCCACAATTGTCTGTTATTGCTATTTTTGCACTGTTAAAGTAAAATCAATCATGCTGCTTCTATATTATATACTATGCAGTGACTTTTTTTATTACTTAAAATCCTCTTCATTTTCTTGACCTGCTATTGTATGGTATTGGTACTGTTCAGATAACTCTGCTGCTATTCTCTTTATTCAAATTCAAATGAAATATATTTATACCTTTCTTTTTATGCTGTTAATTTTCTGTCATCCTTTCACCACAGTACCAGTAGATTGAATCTGCGTGCACTTTACACTTTATAGTTCACTGTTTGTTTATTGTGCACTTAACTGTTAATGGGAACTCCATTATTATTTTGTTAATTTCATGTCACCGTGGGAAAGTGAGAAACGTCTTCTCAATTCCTCTGTATGTCGAATACGTGTGAAGAAATTGACAAAAAAGCTGACTTTGACTTTGACCAGGATAACAGTAAGAAAAAAAACACACGGACAAACCTGCTATAATCTCCCGTAGCTTGGGGTCCAGGTTGACGGTGCAGGGCAGGAAGGTCCGGATGTCGCGGGCCGTCAGGACCGGCGTCCGGGACGACAGGAAGACCTCGAAGCTGCGGACATCCCCGTCGATCTCCAGCAGAGGCTCCACGTCTTTAGTCGTGGGAATGTTTTTCGACACTCTTGAAGAACATAAAAACAACAGGGTTGGAAGGAACTCGAACATCAGAGATCGATGGGAAAAAATCTTGACCTCCGACCTCTCATAGATGGTCTTGAGCGTGGCCTGATCCGGGACTCCGTCGGTCTCCTCCAGGTACAGAATAAGCCAGGATGTCCTGTAGGGCCACTGCTCGGTGAGATTGATCCATGATGCTAGGCGGTCCCAGTTAAAGTTGATCTGATTGGCTCTCAGCAGACGACCTAATGCAATATAACATAAGTAAAATGTGACAGATACTCAGCAGGAAATCTCCCCCTTCACTATTAAGAATAAAATGTAAAATAGTGATCGATATATTATGAATTAATTATCTGTGAATCTTCTATCCGGATGTCTGGGGATAAAAATAGGAAACAATTCAAAAACCCAATATAAATTGTTCAGAAACAATCCTAAAATTCTCTAATCTGGTGAACTAAAACTGCTATATAATAATAATAATGATAATAATGCTAATGACATGTATACAGGTCATGTTCATGGGATGTTCCAGCTCTGAACCAGTAAATATGAACTGAGAGGGATTTGTATTTTTACATCTGTGAAATAATTCAAACATGTGACACATCAAAAACAAATTTAGAAGTAATATGATTAAATATAAATGTATTGAGTGCCAGTGTGCTTGTAAGCTGCTGATAGTATGTACAATATATACATTTTATTATTAATTTCTAAATCAATTTCGTAATTTTAATAATAGTTTGATGGAAGAAAGGCAAGCAAAATAATTTAATAATAATAATTTTGGGATATTTTTAGCTTTTCCTATTAATTTCTATTTTTCTCTGAAATTTATGTTTAAATCTTGTGTGTATATATCATTGTTTATTTATTTATGTGTTTGATTGAACAAGTTGAAAAGTTGCAAAATTAAACTAAACTAAGCTAAGCTAAACTAAGCAAAAACAAACTAAACTAAATGGCCATATTTCAAAGTGGGAATATCAAAAAACAGATTTTGGGTCAGAATTGTATATTTCCTTAGCACAGCATGGCAGCAACTAATGTGTAATGGCTTGTGGGTGATAATTTGGCGGGTGACGAGTGACCAACCAGTGACAGAGACGATGTTGAGCAGCCTCCTCATGGTCTGCGGGCTGATGTCACTAAACCAGTCCTCAGTCACCATCAGCTTCGTCAAGTCGAAGGACATCTGCCGGGTGACCGAGCGCTGCACCTGCCGACGCCGGTAAGTGTCCTGCACACAGGAGACGACGCTCAGGATGACATCGTGAGTAAATGAGGGAATGGTTGTCCGGCGTATGCGTGAACACGAGCGTCATCCCTGATGTCGTCAAGTCATTACCCGTCGGTTGAGCGTGCTCTTGCTCCCCAGCTTGGTCAATTCTCCCAGACTATGCTGAGACAGTTTCCTGTCCAGTTCTTCGTGCCATCCTGGACACACACACATACACACAATGAAGTCATAATCCTTATTCAGCAGAACCTTGACTTGAAGTGCATTAACTTGAGCGTTTGACACCCTCACTGTCCGTGAACTGGTGTTCAAAAAAAGGTCGGAACAGCAGACAGTGGGAATGTTTAAGGGACGAGGCGTCAGAAGAGTCATTCAAAGCTGGTCGGGGGACGGTTTGATCATTTTATGAGGAGGACCAGCATTCACTTATGCTATGCTACACTATGCTGTGTGGCATAGCGAGTAAGTTAAGTGACGCAACAGGAAATGAAAAACAGTGGCATCTTCGTCCGATATTCATGGTTAATATTCTAAATGAAACAAACTTATTTATTCTTGGACATTATTTGTTATTTAGAAAGTACATTTTTCTTATTTAAAAACACGGAACCAATTGCTATTAAATTTATTTTGATATACGAGCCTACTGAGATATGAGCTTGGTCAAGATTTCAGCCCGTAAGTCAAGGTTTCGCTGTTTTGACTCACCCTCAGCATTGGTTGTTTCTCCGTTTGTAGGCGCCGCCGTGCACATCTTCTTGGCACTGGAGAGCCCCCTGCTGTTCAGGAAGACGGGGAGGTGGACGATGTTCCTCATGTAGTCGTGGCCGTTGATGTTGGAGTCCCTCAGGACGCTGTTGAGGTTCTGGTTGATGGCCTTGATGATGATGTGAGGGTCGCTGGCGAAGATGGAGATGAAGGGGCCTTTGGAGAACAGCACTCGCACCTGCGGAGGGGGCAGGAGGGCGTTACTCGTCTCCCGTCGCCCGTGACGACCGCGATGATAGGGGGAGGAGGGGGCTGACCGTGTCCAGCATCTGCAGCACTTTGTCCTGCTCGCAAGAGTCCAGCCCGTCGATGACGACCGCCAGCCGCGTCTGATGCTGCGTGAAGCCGTCAATGGTCTTAGCCATTCGGGCCATCAGCTCCACCTCATTCTTAAGGACCTGTGCCGGAGACATGCACCGGTTCCAACAGGATTTCTTTCCTTCCTGGTTACTACGGTTACATCGGTCGGTCGCTCACCTTCATGAAGCCCTCGCTCTTTAGCTTGTGCATCCGGTTGGCGGCGCGATGGAGCCGCTTCCTCTGCGAGTTGAGCACCGAGTCGGTCACCTGCCACCATGTCCTGCAGTTCAGCAGCACGGCAAGCCCCACCACGCTGCCGATGGCGATCAGCACCGCGTTCACCGTTTGATTCTCGCCGTCCACTTTGAAGACGGCCAGCAGCGCCATGCCGGCGATCAGGCAGGCCAGCACCAGGGCGAAGAGAACGAAAGACGGGACGCAGCACGTCTTCTTCCACTTCCTCTTTCCTGCCGAGACCAGGGCTTCTCATGAGGGACACGTGTCTGACTGTGTGTGTCTGTGTGTGCATGTGTTTGTGTGTATGCGCACTACCTTGAGTCTCCTCCGTCTTGAAAACTCTAAACAATCGAGTGGCGAGGAAGCCGAACTCCCTCTCGCAGGCGTCCGACAGAGTGGCGATCATCTCGGCCATCGACGTCTCGCCACCGACGCTGGACAGGCGGTTGTAGTCGGTGAAGAGAAACCTGCGGCGAGAGATCAGGTCGGCATGGCAACAGCAATGATGATGTCGCTTAGGAGACAGGCGCGACGTTACCTGACGGGCAGAGCTCTGGTGCTCTGCTCGGGTAGCTCCGGCGGGTTGACGAACATGAGCCTCAGCAGTAGCTCCAGGTAGCCGATCTGGCGAGCCAGGCGTGTGCTGAGCAGCCACGCCCAGTTCCAGCTCTCGCCTTCACGCCGCCCGCCGAAGTACACCACCACTATCGGATGACAACGAAAACACTTTCAGGCATCGGACGGTTCCCCTTCTGGATGTGTTCTCTGTCTCGCGTCTCACCGAAGAAGAGGTAGAGCAGCGCCAGGAGGCTGAGGGAGACCGCCATAGCAAGCTTGGGGTCGACGGTGAAGCCGAGGACGACGGCCACTGAGCCGCAGAGTAGCAGAGACAGGAAGACCACTAGCCAAGAAAACTGGAACAACGGCTCGATCTGCTGCCCGGCAAATGTCTTCATCTCATCTGATGGGGGAAGACGAGAAGCACGTTCGCAGGTTGCGTACCTGTGTGTGTGTGTCCGTGTCTGTTTGTGTGTTCTCACCCTCTAGTTTCTTCAGCAGGAAGGACTTGCCACTGCCCCACTGGGCGTACAGCCCGACGCAGATTGGCGGCTGCATGGTGGGTTCGCTGAGGATGTCCGCCAGGGCCGAGCTGTACAGATCGTAGCCGAGCATGTCGCCGTCTGTCTCAGTGGGGGACAGGTGACCTGCCGACGGGGAGGAGCTTGTCAGGCAGGTGAATGCTTTCTTTGGATCGGTAAAATATTGTCAATTTCTTAAAACAATCACCTTAAAGTGTTTTTTTAAATCAATTAGATTTATTCGAAAAACCTTGAAAAAAGGCATTAATTAATTCACTAATTATCACTATCATTCATGGATGTTCTTCCCCGGCTATGTGGAATATTTTGAGTTTTTGAATATTATTTTTGTACATATTTAGCTAACTTGTATCCATTTTATATCTTTTTTTCTGATTTTTCGTGTACTTTTCAACTCCTAGTGGAATTGTCGCATCGGTTCAATTAATCAAAAAATATTTTTTAAATCAGCAAAGTTATCCTGCTGTCTCGATCGTAAACTGTGTGTCACATCATTGATAGAACATATTGGAAATCTATCGATTTATGGGTAAACCCTGGAGCAGAAACATTCCAGAGGGTAATCCGGAGGAGTCGGACGACCTACGGGCTCCAAAGATCTGCGTGAGGATGCTCTTCTGGTGGCTGCAGTCCACGTTGTACGGCGTCTCCCCGGCCTTGTTGGGCCGGTACAGGAGGCGGCCATCTTTGGGGTTCCTGAGGAGCAGCTCGGCCAGGCGGCGGCTCCGTCCCCGAATGGCGATATGGAGAGGAGTGTCTCCTTTCTGAGACATGTCAAAAAGAGAAGAAGGTTAGAATGATTTTGATAATTTGAATCCCTTGATGGTTTTATCCATAAAAGTGTTTTTGATTTTATTTGATCATGATAATCTGGTCAGAATGACAGATGGCAAACAGCAAAGTATCCCCCTCTTGTGGTGAAAGGAACACATTACACCAAAGTGAACATGTTAGGCAGGGGTGCTCACACTTTTTCAGCATGCGAGCTACTTATAAAGTGACCAAGTCAAAATAATCTACCAGGTAGATCAACAAAACGAGGGCTTAAAATTGGAGGTAACTTGCTGATTAGCTTGTTATTTTTGCTGCACTTAGCGCCGTTGTTTGTGCATCCGCGGTGGCCTAACTGTCGGAAAAATTCAGTTGTCATCTGACTGGCTGCCCTGAATATCAATCAAGTGATGGGCTGGATGATAGGCTGACGCCCATTTTTTTAATGTCATGCGATCCACCAGTACTACCTTTGCGATCGACTGGTAGATCGCGATCGACGTATTGAGCACCCCTGTGTTAAGGCATATAATCTAAAAAATGTATTAAGTATAAATTTGACACAATGTACATAAATCACCACATATAATCCAATTTTCAGTCATTTTAATTTTTAAGTTGACTTATTTTTACCTGATTTTGACTTTTAAAATGTATGTGGCGGATCCAACCTCCATGACTTACTTTGTCCACCGCTGACACTTTGGCTCCTTTATCGAGCAGCAGCTCTACAATCTCGATGTTCCTCATCTTGGTGGCCTTGATCAGAGGCGTCTCTCCATCCTGCCAACAATAAATTCCATTTATGTTCCCAGTTTTCGATATTGATCTATGATAAGATTAACTCATGATAGACATTTGTCTATGTGATATGTCTGAATATCTTGGACTTACATATCTTGAATGAAGTTATATCACCCGATAGGGTTTTTGAGTTTTGCAACTTTAAAAAATACACGTTACTGCTTTCATCTTAACCAGGAAGTAGTTGTATCCCTGAATGTTGCTAGGAGAGGCTTAAAGTCCACAAATGCGGCGTCACCTTGGTGCATGTCTCGGTGTCGGGGTTGCACTGCAGGATGTCTCTCACCATGGTGGCATTGCCTTTCTCCACGGCCCAGTACAGAGCCGTCTTACTCTCCTGCAAGCACGTTTTTGAATACCTTATTTTGGGATTAACTACAATATGGGTGGTTACGGAGGAATCAATAGAAAGGTCCAAAATTATTATTTTTGAAATGCCTGAATTTTTTCCACACATTACATGTCCAAAGAAATATTCAAAATAGGTAAACAGCCTGTTCCGCTACATTGACAAGAAATCATCAAATATGACGGGAAATACTTATACAGTCCTATAACATGCATAGGGTTCATCTGAGACATTTTGAATGAAGGAGTGAATTGTTGTATGTTTCTATATGACTCGGGAATGAATGAATGGTTGTATGATTATATGACCCGTGAATAGGAGAGTGAATGTTAGATGTCTCTACGTGACATAGGAATGAATGAATGAATGAATGAATGAATGAATGGCTATGAGTCTCTTTGTGATGTGTAAATGAGGAAGTGAATTGTTCAGTCTCTATATGACATATGAATGAATGAATGAATGAATGAATGAATGAATGAATGAATGAATGAATGAATGGCTGAATGTTTCTCTATGATGTGTTCATGAGGAAGTGAATGGTTATATGTCTCTATATGACATATGAATGTTGTATGTCTCTATATGACACGAATGAATGAATGAATGAATGGTTGGATGTCTCTTTGTTAATGAGATAGTGAATTATTATGTGCGAATGAGAGAGTGACCAATTGTCTCCATATGACAAATGAATGGATGAATGGCTATATGACTCTATATGACGTGCATGAGAGAGTGAATGCTGTATATCTCTATATGACATATGAATGAACGAATTAATGAATGAATGAATGAATGGTGATAGGTCTCTTTGTTACATATTAATGAGTAAGTGGAATGGTTGTATGATGCTATATGATTTTTGAATGAGTGAGTGATTGTTGTATGTTATATGACATCAATGAATGAATGAATGGTTGTATGTCTCTTTATAACGTGTTAATGAGGAAGTGAATTGTTTGATGTCTGTATATGACATGGATGAATGAATGAATGAACGAACGAATGAATGAATGAATGAATGAATGAATGAATGAATGAATGAATGGCTGTATGTCCCTCTATGACGTGTTCATGAGGGAGTGAATTGGTTGTTTGACTCTTAATGATGTGTGAATGGGAGAGTGAATGTTGTATGTCTCCATATAACATATGAATTAATGAATGAATGAATGAATGAATGTCTATAAGTGTGGCCCTGCAGTCTCATGTTGAGGTCCAGGGTGAACCCCGCCTCTCGCCCAGTGACAGCAGAGATAAGCTCTCGCCTACCTCCCCTCCCCAACCCCCGGGGACCCTGACTGCAGGATAAGCGGTCAAGACAATAAATAAATGAATGAATAAAACTCTTGGTCCTCTCACCTGGCCCCGGATATCAATATCTGCGTATTTATGCAGCAGCGCCCTGACGATCTCTACATGGCCACCCCTCACTGCGCCGATGAGCACCGTGTCGCCGCTCTGCACATAAAATAGCAGGATGTTAGCCCAGAGGTTACGACCCAACATCTCTTCCCCGACCCCGCGCCAGCCGACAGCCCCACCCGGTCAGGGATGTTGACGTAGGTCCCGGCGTCCAGCAGATCCTGCACGATTTCGGTGTAGCCCTCCTTGGCGGCGATCATGAGGGCAGTGTTGCCATCCTTGTCCGTCATGTTGACATTGGGGTTTCTCTTCAGCAGCTCCTTCACCACGTCGGTGTAGCCGCCCTTCACCGCCACGATCAGAGCCGTCATGGAGTTCTGAGGACACAAAACACACACACACACACACACACACACACACACACACACACCACATCATTAAATTATTGTAGGGTATTCCAGGTTTATTTACATTTTACATTTTTACATTTTTTCCTACTTTTACAAATATAAGTCACTTTTTGTTCAATTTCTGGGTGACATCTACAACCTCCAGTTTGTGTGTGTGTGTGTGTGTGTGTGTTTGTATGTGTGTGTGTGTGTATGTCAGAGCGCACTAGCGTACCGCCCCCTCTTGGTCCACGTCAGCGCCGTTCTCCAGCAGGTGCATCACGGAGTCGAAGTGTCCCTTCCTGGATGCCCAGATCAGAGGAGTGGTTCCATACTAACACACAAATACACACACAAAAACACACACACACTTAAACCTTCCTGTACAAAGATTTATTTTGTAGTACTTCCACCGTCACCTGGTGAAATGATTTAATCCCTGTCCTTCTGACAAGCTCCTCACCTTGTCCGAACAGTTAACTTTGGCACCATAGTCCAGCAGCAGCTTGACGATGTCAGCGTGCCCCCGCCCCGCCCCCCAGATTATGGGATAGACGCTGTACTGCTGCCAAAGACACAGAATTGCGATCAGTAGAGCGCCTTTGAATTCGGCTCATCTTATGTCACGTCTGGAAAAAAAGTCTAGGTTGTTTCTTACGAGGAGATGTTTTTTTTATTTTTATTTTTAGTTAGAATACTTCTGATTTTGGAATTTTTGCGTGTACCACCTGTCCCGTGGTGTTCGGATTGGCTCCTTGCTCCAGCAACACCTTGGTGACCTCCACACGACCTTTGTATGCTGCCCACATGAGAGCCGTCCAGCCGCCCTGCTCCAGAGAAGAGGAACGAAACATGACTTTTCCATCTTTGAAAAGAAAATGAAATATGTTTTGAACCAAATTAAAATGTAGTTTTAATAGCTAAATAAGCAGTAGCAGCAGAAAATGCCTCCTAAAATTCCATTTTTTTTAAAGTTATGTATTGATAACAGTGTGTAGACAAGATGTGTGTGTGTGTGTGTGTGTGTGTGTGTGTGTGTGTGTGTGTGTGTGTGTGTGTGTGTGTGTGTGTGCTTGTGCACATGTGTGCACGCACCATGTCCCGGTGCTCGATGTAAGCGCTGTTCTCCAGCAGCTCCTTCACCACCTCCACATGACCTTCTTTGGCGGCGGAGATCAGAGCAGACCAGCAGTCCTGCCGACACAGACAGTCTGTTGCTATGGAGACACCGTGGATGAACCTGTTTCCTAGCAACCCCCACCCCCAACCTCCGGGCGCCTCATTATTCTGCCTGCAATCTGCGCCAGTGTGTTTGTCGGCATCTCACCACGTCGTCCAGGTTCACGTTGGCCCCCCTCCTGATCAGCTCCTGCACAATGTCTAGGCTGCCTTGCTCCGCTGCCAGCATCAACGGCGTTTGGCCGTTCTGTCCAGACAAAACACACCCATCAACCCTCGACCCACACGCACACACACATACACACTTACGCATTGTTTCACACTTGCAGCCGACAGCTCACTGAATTCTACACTACCAATTTTCATTTTTCAGGCAAATGACGTGCAAACATTTTTGATTCAAAATCTGAAATCAAAGGTAAAACATTGGCGAAAAAAGTAAAATTCCACAAATGTAATAATCTAATAAGAGGTTTGACACATTTGAATTGAATTCAATTTAATATTCCTTTAATTGTTCCACAGTGCGGAAACGTCAATACATTTGAGGTTTCAAAACATTTGAGGTTTTTGACGTGGCTTCTTTGGAAAGGAATTTTATTCCACAGCTATGTGTCGGAGGACCGGGCGGGCAGCGCAACCTACGTCACTGCGTCCGTCCACCTCCTTGAATCGGTCCAGGTGAGCTTTGAGCGCAGTCAGGTTCTCCTCCTCCACGTAGCTGAAGAGGTTCTGGATGGCCAGAGTGGTCATCTTGATGGATGTGGTCGTGTCCATGGTTGCGGTGTTTTGAAGCGCTGAAATCACACACACACACACACACACACACACACACACACACACACACACACACACACACACACACAAACACACGGGGTGTGTCTGAAAAATTATATATATTATATTATATTTTTCAGACACATTTTTGTACTCATAAAAAACAAAAATAAGATTTAAACTGGCCGTAGGACACGGATTTTATGATTTTGATTTAGAGAATCAACGTTTTATGTTCTGATTGTGGGATCTCGGGGGGCTGCAGTTTGCAGGCGTTCCAGAATTGCACATGTTCACTTTGTTTGCACTGCAAATACTTTGAACTGTTTTTACCAAAATATTTGTATTCTGTACTTGCAAAAACCTGTTTTTATTGTACTGCAAGGTTTTAACATACCCAGGGGACTTTCGCCTTAATCTAATAGAAAACATCACTTCCTGATAAGCAGGATTGATGTTGGGCTTCTCAATCAGAGAGGGAAATGAGATGGTCATTTTAACATTTCAGCGGTGATAAATCTACTTTGGGTGGCTCATCACACTGCAGAAGTGATTGTTAGCCCTTTATTCCTTTAACATGGTGTACCCTTTCTGTCTGGAGAAAATTGTACTTCTCCCCATCCCCCGACACGCATGCGCATGATGAACCTGGCTTGTTTCCTCGAGCCATAACTCATCTTTACTTCTGCTTTTTGTGCATCTAGATCCGTTTTTTTTTACCTAGTAGCTCAAGAGCGGATGAAACTATGTTTTTTATAGGTTTTTTTGGTGATATATAATGAAATATTTATGTGGGATGTTTCCGACGCTGTATGCTTCACATGGATCACTGCTTACCGTCGCTTTTGTCAGTCCCAAGCTGTGAAAAGTCATTTTCAAAACTGGAATTAATGACACGTATCTGAGGTCTTCTGTGTCACAAGACCGACTGACCAACCTGGCATTGAAAAAGAATTTCTCACAGGCGATGTAAATAGTGGAGTAGTTCAGCTGTTTTGTAACAGGAGACATCATTTGGGGGAGAAGAATTTAAATTGAATCAAAATCCGATAAAGCATTTATTTTATGTTTCACAAGTGTTTATATATTCAAAATGTTTTCCTTTCTTATAACATTTCTCAGTACATTAGATCTTACACTTGACTCTTGAGGACATACGATCAAGACCATCAGACCTCTGCATGCCATTGTGGATATATATATATATATTAGTATGCGTGTGTGTGTGTATATATATATAAATCTAAATTATATATATGTATGTGTGTGTATGTATTGTGGAATAAACTAAATAAATGGGAAAATGACATGAAATGACTTCTGGTTCCAGGTCACTGCTCTTGTTGTGACCAGCCGGTGTTGAGAGTAGCATTTTTTTATGTTTTCAGTTTACGTTTATTAGATTTTTTTTTTTAGATCTATCCTCTTTTCTATACTTCTCATGTCATGATTCACCATCCCATTTACAGATGTTGAAGTTTACTTCACTTTAACTTTATCTTCTCTTTTATCTTTTTTCATTTTTATTTTACCTTTATTTTGTATTTTTATTTTATATATTTGTAGATATTGGATGTATGACTGTTGCTATGCCACCCCATGTACACTCTAATTGCCCCTCGAGGACATATAAAGTTTTTCTGATGATTCTGATTCGGATAAGCCGTTACTACAGATGTGATGTGGATAAAAACCTGCAGAAGGCAATGACAGGTTGTTATAACAGATAATAATGCAGAAGCAGCTGCAGGGGGGGTGGGGGGGGTGGAATTGCAGTTTATTGTTATGGCTGCAACGCGCATAGCGTTCTGTGGAGGGCGCCAGAAGCCGTTACTGCAACGGCGTCTGGTTGCAGCTGATAAACACTGAACTTTCCTTCATCATTTTGCGATGGATGAAACACTTGAAGGTAGACGCAGGTGAGACGGAGCTTCTAGATGTTTCTGGCATTTTGGTTCTTTTGAAATCAGATTGTTTTTTTCTGGCGGACAGATGGACCATGCGGCTGGACTTTTGAGAAAAGCGTGTCGGAATATTTTACAACCCGGTTGTCACTCACATTATGTATCCAGTTGTTTTTCTTCTTCACTAGTGATGAGAAAACAAGGCGGGGGCTTTATTCATTTTTATTACCCGTTGACCTTTGTCCTGCTTAATAATCAGTCTAGGTGTGTGTGAGCATGTAAAGCCACATGAATATGGGCAAAAGAATGAATGCAAAATGGCTTCATAACCAGATAGTTTCCAGGCTGATATTTTACTCATTTTAGATTTATCTTTAATTTAATGTTTTACTTATGTCTGTGTTTCATTTCATTTATCTATGTATTCATTCATTCATTTTTTTTTTGGATAAAGTATGCTGTTTCTACTGGATTTTGAAGTGTTTTATTTTCCCTAATTTTTGCATAATTGTTACCAAGTTCAGATCATTTTTCCTACTAATTAAACGTTTAATCCTTTTGAATATTTTGGGGGGTATTTTCGTGATATCTTTAAACGTATCCAAACAATTTATACGACATAAAGAAAACAGGTATTTAAAAAAAATGCTCAAGTTAAATCGCAAACAAAATAAGGATACTTGACGCCCGTTTTTTTTTAGATTTGAAAGATTGATTAATCCGTTAGATAAATGACTTTACCTTTGACTTAAATGCTCAAATTAACCATATTCTTATCAAAAGATCGCTAATAGTGGCCGATGGTTACTTCTCTCATATATTAACGTTAAGAAGTAACGTTACCGCAGTATTAACGCCGTAATAACCCGAATAACCTTCGCGCTTATTTACCGACAAACACTGAATCGGCCATTAAAAATACGAAAATCAACATTATTTCTGACCTGTTTGAAATGTACATTTACGTAAACTTGCAAAAAAACAGACAAGCTTGTTATTTCGCTATCGTTCGGGCGACCGGACAAGTGTCAATCAAACGCAGATCGATGATAGAAAAGGATGCTGACGGTGAAAACGGCAGGGAAAGAACCACGTTTACCTTCGGGGAGAATCGATATCCGTTAAACGGTTCCGGTGTCGGCGGCCTTTCGGTGCCGCTACTACGGCAGGTCGATCTCCTTCTTCTCGGCCTGCGGATGTCGGACCGCCTCACTCTCCATCCCCAACAACAGCAGCCATTTTGGTCTGAACAACAAGTCGGCAGCGTCGCTGTCAGGCAGCCAAACACAGGCCGCCACTGCGGGAAGCAAGCGATGATCACCACCGTGCACTTCTGCTTTGCCCCTACAAAATAAGAGCGCAAAACCGGAAAATGCTACCAAAATAGGAGCGTTCCTTTCCCCGCTGAGACAAGACAGTGCAGCTTTGTGTGTGTGTGTGTGTGTGTGTGTGTGTGTGTGTGTGTGTGTGTGTGTGTGTGTGTGTGTGTGTGTGTGTGTGTGTGTGTGTGTTTTTTGTTTTTTTTTTTTCTTTCTGTGTGTGTTTTTTTTTTTGTTTTTGTTTT
>CAAKHD010013947.1:0-12569 GCA_901007705.1 Fistularia tabacaria
GGGGGGAGGGGGGGGGCGGTGGGGGTGGGGGGGGGGGGGGAGGGTCAGTCCGGGGGGGTGAGGTGGGTGGGTGGGGGGGGGGGGCAAGGTGCTGCTTTTCTGCCAAAAGGGTTAAAAAGGTCGCGTGTCAAGGGGCACAATTAATGGTCCGGGGATGGACGGAAAAAGGAGACGAGACATTTCACGCAGGGGGTGGATTACAGACAGCTGACACACACACACACGTAAATCAGGGCCGGGGTGCTAGCCTAGCTGGGGTCTGATGTTTGCGGCGTATTATTTACAGGTTTAGTGCAGACGCAATCCGACGACGCTTCCTCCAAAAGTTTAATTCCTTGAATCATTAATTTTATTACTATAATTTCCGGACGATTGAGCACACCTGAATAATACGCCGGCTAAAAATCGCGACCTTTGTTTTTCCTCCTAGCGCACGAAAAACCATTGAAGTCGTTTTCTTCGGTGTCGGAACTGAATAAATCGTAGCTCAATAGCCCCCAAAATCAATGAATTAACCACAGTGTTCATAGCGTGTGAAAAAAAGTAGCGGCTTACAGCTGGGGAAATTATGGTAAATATATTGAGACGTCATACAAATCCACCGCCGTGAGGCAACAACATGAGCAAAAAAAAAACAGCCGGCCGGCGGCGTAATGTTAGCATCCCTCGCTAACGCTAGCGACCAACGTCGGCAGGAACATCAGATTCAATCAGAGGGGAAAATATCACGAGATTTGATTTATGAGTTTCGTTTCTATAAAAAGCCGCTCGGCGTCAGTCAGGTGGTGCGAAACTAGAATAGCCTTGGCCGCGTCCGTATCTCGTCTCTTCTAGATCGTCTCGCCGTCCCGGGAGGCGAACGAGGCCGTCGTGCCAAACTGCTGCAGCCTGAGGCCGCGCCTGCAGTTCCCCGTTTGGCCACCGGGAGCAGCGCGCGACTCCACCTCGACCCACCAGGAGCGCCGCTCGGACGCCGCGAAGGTGTGTCATCGAGTTAACTCCGAGGGAAAGCATTTGCCTTAAAGCCCTGCGACCCGTAACACACACACACACAAACACACACACACACACACACACACACACAGGAAAAAACACACACATCCCAAACAGCAGGGGGTGGCGGGTGGGTGGGGTGGGGTTGAAGGGTGATTCGGGTGGTGGCGTCACGTCACGATGCAGCGACGTTTTCTGGACCTGAGTGATATTTCAGAGCGGGTAAGGAGGGGGGGTCATCCGGCCGGGCCTCCCCTTTGACCCCCCTCCCCGTTTCCGTGGCGGCGTCTCAACTTTTCCCCCCGCCGCTCGGACCCGCGAGTGTCAGGGGCTCTAGTAATAGAATATATAGACGGGCCACAAACACACCGTCACTGTTTGCCATTTCATTGCTTTTTAACTTTTTCCAAAAAAAAGAAACTTTTTTGCACTGAAAAGTGAAAAAAAAAGAACAAGATTAGTCAGCGTTTACACTCGGCTCACCGACACCCCCCTTGTGGCCGTGGATGGAATTGCACGTAAGGAATAGCAACAAACACGAGACGTCAAATATATAAAGATAATATTAAAATGAATTATTCTTAACTAAACTTTCTAATGAGTGACCTTTTGCACATTCTCAAGAAATCACACCTTGCCTTATGATTTGATTAAATCCCCAAAGATGCCTCTGCTATCCAAAATTCAGAATAATTCATAGCAATTTTATGTCACATAATACCTATTACTATCATTGTTATCATTATTATTACATATTACAAAATCCATCTGCTATCTTGTTTTGCTATGAGACTCCTGCTATGAGGGGCTTTCTTTTCAACGCCCCCTCCTCCGGTTGTGGCGCCGTCCCCGAATATGGACGCAGCGTGGAGGCGGGGGCTCTACAAATAGCAGCAAACGGTGTCCCGCCTTCGGCGCCGAGATACCCGAGAACAGGCTGGTCACTTGAACGCACCGGCAGGCTTCCCTTACCGTGCTGCTGGGCGCCAGGGCCTCCGCCCCCTCGTGCTGCGGGCCCTGGTAGACCCGGAGCTGGGGGTGCTCGGGGTACTCGGCGCTGGGGTGGGCCGCGGCGAAGTCCAGCGGCGGCAGGCGGCCGGGCGTCGTCGGCGGGCCCTGACCCGGCGGCGGGTAGGAAGGGGGCGGGGCGTACACCTGAGACAGGGCGGGGTCAGCGGCGCCGGGGCCCGCCTCCTGGGTGGGGCCTCCCTGCGGGGCGAGGCGGGAGGCGTAAACCAGGCGTGTCAAACTCAAAAACAGTGGGCCAAAATTCAAAACGGGGACAAAGTCGCGGGCCAACATTGCTATTTATTGAAAACAACCTTCCTCCAGCTGCAACAATGAAACTTTTCATCTGGACCCAAACAAGTTTGGCTTCCAAACTGAAGCTCAATACTATCTAAAATCCAAACTCAGATGAAAAAAACAAAACAAAAACAAAAAAAACATATCAATGGCATTCATTTCTTAAATACAAATTTAATAGAAATTGCCTTGCATGTGCAGCCTTTTTAATTCAATTCCAACAGTAACCTTTTTCCACAGGCGAATAATAAATGTGAAAATAAAATGACAATAATAAACCGAATCACGAATAATAATTTCCCACGTTTTCTGCCTTTCTTTTCGCCGTTTTTCGGAGGGTTAGCACGCTGCCAGTATTAGCATAAGGTCGCTATGACTGCTGTCAGCCGAGGAGAAGAGGGTGTTTATGGGTCATTTTCATCCCATCAGCAGAGCATTCTGGGATTTGTAGTAATAGTGCTCCATGTGCTGTAGGCTAGAATAGCGTCGGGCCAGCTCTAGTAGGCATTTGCTATGGCTTCGCGGGCCAAATAGAGTTACTCTGCGGGCCAAATTCGGCCCGCGGGCCAGAGTTTGACACCTTTTGCGTCAACAAACTTGCCGCTGTGTTGTTTTCAGATGGGACGACTTTCGACTTTTTCGTGGTGGCCGTGCAAATCGTCTTGAATTGTAAGCGTCTCGGCCTGAATTCTTCCCTTCAAAGCCTGGGTTGTCGTTCATATCAAGTTTCCTTGATCTGGTCATCCATTCGTTCATTCATTATCTGCCCCGCTCAGCCTGAAGTCCCAGTCGCACGGGGAGCTGCAGTCACATTCAGACACATACAGACATTCACTCATTCATTCACAAATCAAATGGAGACATTCAACCGTTCACCCTCTCACAGAAACATTAGACGCTCAACATTCAGCCGCTCATTCACGCATCTGCACAATTCATGGTCTCTTCTTTGCTAACGCTCTCTTCACTAACTTGTCACTCTCTCATTCAGAAGGCAGAGGCATTCACTCGCTCATCCACACGTCAGAGAAACATACAACCATTCACCCTCTCATTCACACGTCATAGAGATATGTACCATTCACTCAGTCGTTCACATGTTTTACATGGACATCCAACATTAACCCTCTCATTCACACGTCCTAGAGACGCACTATTCACTCGTTCATTCACGCATCACATAGAGACTGAAAACATTCACTCTCTCATTCGCATGTCATACAGAAACATTTAGCCTTAAAACTCACTCCGTTCATCCTGTCATTCAGACATCTGCATTATTCATTCTTGCTCACAAGTCAGACATTCACTCGCTCATTCATACGTCATATGGATATGTACCATTCACTCACTCGTTCACATGTTTTACATGGACATCCAACATTCACCATGTCATTCACAGGTCATATAAATGTGCAACTATTCACCCGCTCATTCAAACGTCATAGAGATATCAACCATTCATTCACTTATTCACATGTTTTGTGTGGACATCCAACATTCACCCTCTCATTCACACGTCTGGGACGTTTGATGGTCTCCACTGAACTTCCTGCATGTGTTTGGAATGTGAGAGGAACCCGGAGAACCCTGAGGAACCCCACGCACACAAAAAAAATGGAACCGAACCCAAAGACATCCGATCAACCGTCACGTACGACGTGGAAGGAAATGTCAAATATTGACATCTGATGAGACGCAGTCGCGCCGTTTAGCTGTTTTTTCTTCTCATAACGTGAAATAAACAGGATTCACTGACGAGGAGACCAGACTCATTTGTGAAAACGGCGGATTCTGATGTTTTTCCCGTCTTTTGATTTTCTTCGTCTCAATTCAATTGGATTTCATATTTCGTCCCTGATAACTCCAAGACGCTGGGGAAATTACAGCTCTTTTATTTCGGACTCCATTTCCCTGATATTTTCCTTTATTCCCTGTCACATCGGAATAAACAGCCCATTTGGAAAAAATTTTTTTTATTTGTTTTTCTGAGAATGCTAATGCTTAGCCAATGTCCTGCGAAGCCCAATCCCATCATTGATATTTATTTGTTCAATTGTATTTCCCATTTCACCCCTACTTTCTTTGCGGTAATTGCTCCATTGCACCGCCGTTACTGTAAAAATTATTTAATTGAATTTCATAATAATTTTATAACTATATTAATAACACCAAAAATAACAACATCAATAATAATAAAAAAATAATGAGAAAATAAAAAAAATGATAATAATTTAATTCTAGTGGGTTTTTTTTTGTTTTTGTTTTTTTTTAACTTTATTTTTTATTATTATTCTATGTTTGTCCGCTTGGCACCGCTACGTCGCAGCAAATTCAACTACTTGGCGAATAGCGAAATGTCTGTTTTTTTGAAGTAGCCAAGAATTCAGAAAGCGTGCACTCTCTCTCACACACACACACACACACACATGCACAGATATATACTAAACTATAAAGATGGTTTTGTCCTGATTCCCTCCCGAGAGCTGAATCAATGGTCTTACCCCTTCACTGCCTTTCCGGGCCTCTGAGACATTGTTCGTCAGCTGCTGCATGATTTAATGGCGGCCGGTCCTCCCGCCCCTCCGCCATAAGTCCCGCTCGGCTGCCAATCGGATCCAGCCGGCTACGGAGGCACCAGCTGCGGCCGTCCGTAAATGTCAGTGTCTTTGTCACCCCCACCCCCGGTACAATTCCCAATCGCCTGCCACCACATGCACACACACTCACACACAGACACGTGCAGCTTCACCCCGCCACAAGGTATTTACCAATGTAAGCGCTCCGTCAGTTGTGCGGCCGACGGCTGAAAGGTCGCCTCCAGGAATAACAGGTGTCGCAGTCGGTTACTTCGTAGAAAAAAACTTTTTTTGGGGAAGGGGGTGGTGGGGGGTTTAGCAGCCAAAACATTTAAAAAAAAAAATAAAAGTTGAAAGTTATGTTTGCGCTATGTAGCCGGGCCGGAGTGCCGGGATCAGTTGGGAATCCGTCAATGCAGTTAGCGTGTAACATTAGCGGGAAAGCTAAAGTGATCTCAGCAGTGGCCGCGTTTACACGCCTGGACAACATGGATTTTACGATAGAGACGGGGTGTTAGTCGGAAAAAAAAATTGGTTTTGAAAAGAAAAAAAAACTGCGGAGTGACATCCATGCCAACTGCGCCGCTATTCACGCAGGGCAGGTGTATTTATTTCTTTATTCTATTTTTTTTTCTGCACAACACCGAGCGTCATATTTGGAATTTCCTGTCATTATTATATATTAAAAAAATGTCCAAAAGAGATTTTTTTTCTGGTTTGAAAACAAATATTTTCTTCCCGCCCCCGGTCTGTCAAGTTGCTAAACATTTTTAGCACAGTCGCTCAGGAGTCACTCCAGACTGTTATTGGACGTTCCATCTGTCATGTCTGACAGGGACAGACAACCATTCATTCACTTATTCATACCTCTTTATGAGAAACATGTCCATTCACTCTCATTCACAGATCACAGAGATATTCATCCGTTCACTCTCTCATTCACATGTCATTGAGGGACATACAAAGAGTTTAAAAAAGAAAAAAACAAACACCTTCGGGTGCCCAGTTAGGGATGGCTGCTGGATCAGAAGTATCGACTGAATAACGGCTAGAAAAAAAATATTAAGATAATGAAGATAATTTATTTAACACAGGGAACAGAATTTTTTTTAAATAAATTCTATTTTTTTATCGCTTGACGTTTCAAACAAAAATGTTCTTCCTCAGATGCTTACACCAACGTGTTTACAATATGTTAAACATATTTTGATAAGCACCTGAGGAAGAACTTTTTTTTTTGAAACATCATGTGATTTGAAAAAAAAAATCAAAATCTATTCTATGTAAAATAAATGATCATTTTATATTATTTATTATATATATCATTTATCATATAAGTCATTTTTGGATCACTCTCGGTGTGTGTTTTTTTGTTTCAAACCGTTATTTAGAGACATACAACCGTTCAGTCATTCATTCACATGTCATATAGAGACCCGCAGCCAGGTCAAATCGAAAAAATACGACCAATCACTCACTCATTCATACGTCATTGTGAGAAATATGTCCATTCACTCTCTCATTCACACATCTTAAAGAGACATTCATCCATTCACTCATTCATTCACACACACTGCTCCAGATAGCGATTCTTATCGAATTTGATTGACAGGTGACCAGCCCGGGTGAAGCCCCGCCCCTCTGAACATGAAGCAGTGTGGAAAATGAAACTGAAGAAATAAATAAATTAATAATTTATCACTTTTCCCCCGTATTAAAACACTTAAAAAGGATTTTCTGTTTTATTTTATGCGTCCTCTGTTTTCCACGTCGGTAGCTGTTTGTCAAGCTGCAGCGGCTTTGACTACGTTTTCTCAGGACGGGGTTTGAGCCCTTACATTAAATGCAGCTGTCAAAAAAAAAAAGGTAATTCAAGGACCTTCAAAGTTCGGCGTCAGCAGCTTTCACTCCAGAACCGGAGAAGTTCATCTCTCGGCGGGGATCAAAATGCCGAAGTTAAGTTTGCGGGATTTAAAAAGGGCTCTGTTCTAATTACCCTCTAAAGAAAACGCTCTCCTCTGCCACCCGATCGCCTTCCCCGCTCCGGTCGCCGTCAGCTGTCACTCCCGGTGTAGACGCCGCGGTCCGGATAAACAATGGAGGTGACACGCGATACGCCGTCATCCCGTTTTGCGTCCGAAATTGTCAAAGGTCGTCCTCCGGGGGGAATAAGACCCAGCAATGCGTCTGTTTCCAAAAAAATAAATACACATACTGTGCATACTGATATATCATTTTGTCTGCCATTACATTTAATTACGTCGCGCCACTTCAGGTTGACCCACTTGTGCAAAAGTCAAAGTTCACCCACATTGCTGTACTTTTTGCCCCCTGAAAATGTACGGATATAACTAAAAATACGGCGGGACTTCGGCTTACGAATCTTGCTTCGTTCTTTAATTCTGTCCGTTTTCAATTTGAAAATCAATGTAAATGCCGTTGATCCGTCCTCCAGAACCAAAAAACATACTCGGGTGTTTTACTTGTGGCAAAAATACTGAGAGGAATTAAAGATAACCTTGATTATGACTGTTTCTGGTGTTCTTTCTGTTCATGCTAGCACTTGTACTCGCCGTTTCTTTCACGAAATCAGCAAAAGTAACGCCTCGCATATCGTACCCTCGCTAAAGCCAACGCTAACTCCAGCTAGCTAACAATCACTTCGCTACTTCTTCGAAGAGCTGAGACCTTTGGTTCGTTAACGTAGTCGCCCCTTTAGCCGCATTAGCCTTCTTTAGCGCATTTTTTTGTTCTTCGGGATTGTACAGATGGTTGACTTGGCTGTGTTTTAGTGCTTGGTGAGATCAATAACCTGAACGCCACTCTCTCGTTTCGCTTTTATTTCCTTCTTCAGATCGACAATAATGCTTAACTGCTTCTTAACATCACTGGCAATGGCACTTTTGGCTCTTCCAGGAGCCATAATGAGGGCTAGCTTACTTAATAAAGCATTGTAACAGGAGAAAACAACAATGAAGGATGTAAACAACCCGGAGTGCCATGCACGACTGCTGCTAATCTACTACGCCGCAACGTGGAAAGTCTGTGAATTTGTTTGTTGTGTGTCTATCGAGGGTTGTTTGCTGATTATGGGTGTTTAGCTAGCCGAGGTATGACTGCACACATCGGTTGTCCGGGTTATTGTTGACGGGTGGCCGTCAGCTGTCCGGCCAATCAGAATCAATTTGACCGATGTCATTGCATACAATTCCTGATATGAAAATATATAACAAATACTACACACACACACACACACACAGGAAGCTCCCTTTATTTAGGGATGCGATTGTTAGCATAGGAAGCTAACATTACTTGGGGATGCTAATGTTAGCGGAGGACGCTCGCATTATTTGGGGACAGTGTTGCTAGCAGAGGAAGCAAATACTATTTGGAGATGCTTATGTTAGCAGCGGAACTTAAAATTAAATATAGCAAAGGAAACTCAGATTTTTTGGGGACGCGAATGTTAGCAGGGGAAGTTAAAATTTTGGGGAGGATGCTAATGTTAGCAGAAGAAGCTAACAGTATTTGTGGATGATAATGTTGGCGAGGGAAGCAAACATTATTAGGAGATGCTAAAGTCAGCTGTAGAAGCTAAAGTTAGTGGAGGAAGCAAATGTTATTTGGGGATGCTATTGTTAGTGGGGTAAGCTAAAATATTTGTCGGGTGCAAATGTTAGCTGAGTTAGCTAACATTATTTGGGGATGCTATTGTTAGCAGAAGAAGCTAATATTGTTTGGGGATTCTATTGTTATCGGCAATAGCTAATGTCAGTCAAGGAAGCTGACATTATTTGGAGATGATAATTTTAGCAGAGGAAGCTAACATTTTGGGGGATGCTAATGTTAGCGGCGAAAGCTAATGTTAGTGGAGTAAACTAACATTATTTGAGGAAGCTAATGCTAATGGAGGAAGCAAGCATCTCCAGATGATGCAGTCTGTTGATGTCACCTAGTTGGGGATACAAATTAAATTGAGTGATAATATTTGTCTTCATATAAATATTTATACATTAAATATTAACATCATGTATCATATGTTAATATTTACGTATTTTGTTTCATAATATTTACCTGTTATTTAAAAATATTAATCTCATAATACATATATTTTTTTGTCGACCAATCCAGGAAAAGCTCGTTTACATTCCGGCTCAGATCTTCCCTCGCCGCATCTGGAAACCCTTCTGTTTCTTTCTTTTTCCTTTTTTTTTCCTGATAAGGCCGTGATCGCTGCGAGAAACCGTTGTTCTGAGGAGCAGTTTTCAGGGGGGGAGGGGTTACATAACCGAGGCAGGGAGAGAGGAGCCCTGTCGGAGCCGGGCCGCCGTCCAAACCGGCCGGGAGTCAGACTTGTGCAAGAGGAAACTCAAATCCTCCAAGCGAGAACGGACGCCAAGAATGATGGGACACATGTCTGAGGACTTCTTCACGGTGAGGAACAGGGGTGAGCTGTCCTTCAGGGCCACATATGGAGATATCCAGCCAATCACTCACTCATTCACATGACATACAAAGACATATGACCATTCACTCGCTCATTCACATGCCACATAGGGACACCCAGCCATTCATTCACTCATTCATATGTCATATAGAGACATACTGTATGACCATTCACTCTTTAACTGACACAACATATATAGACACCCAGCCATTCATTCACACATTCACATGTCATATAGAGACATACCCAGCCATTCACTCTTTCATTCACGTGTCATAAAGAGACATGTGACCATTCACCCTTTCATTTACACGACATATATAGACAAACCAGCCATTCACAGGATATTTAGGCCATTCACCCTCTCATGCATACATCATATGGAGACACCCAGCCGCTAATTCACTCATTCACATGTCATATAGAGACATATGACCATTCACTCACTCATTCATGTCACGCAGAGACACCCAGCGGTTAATTCATTCATTCACATGTCAAATAAAGAAATAAGATCATTCAGTCACTCATTCATTCATAACAAAGAGACATCCGTCCATTAACTCTTTCATTCAGACGTCATATGGTGACATGAATATTCACTCACAATACATCCATTCACACACCCATTCATATGTCACATAGAGACGCACAACCATTCACTCTTTCATTTACATGACATATAGACTTCCAGCATTCACTCTTTCATTCACGCGTCAAACAGAGAAAACTACATCTATTCACTAACTCATTCATTCCCATGTCATATAGAGACATATAACCATCCACCCTCTCATTCACGTGTCATATAGAGACACCCAGCCATTCATTCATTCATTCATTCATATGTCGTAAAGAGACATCCAACCATTCACTCAATCATTCACACGTCAAATAGAAAAAATTTACATCCATTCAATCACTCATTCATTCACGTGTCATGTGACCATTTACTTTTTTATTTACACGACATATACAGACATCTCGCCATTCACAGGATATAAAGGGAAATTCACCCTCTCATTCATACAACATGTAGTGACACCCAGCTGTTAATTCACTCATTCACATTCACCGAGAGATCCAGCCATTCACTCTTTCATTCACAGGACAGTTTTGGGAGCATGGGAGGCAGACGGAGAACCTGGAGAGAACCCAGCCTGGGGAACACGGTGAGAACCCTGCCGTCCACCGGTTCAAAAAGGCGAAACGCTTCCTTGATCCCACTCGGGTCACTGTTTGTTCCGACCCTTTTTCGGTTTTTTTTTTTTCCAACCCCTTTGTGTCACATTCAAAGGGAGGGAAACGAAAGTGTTTTCCGTCGCTGCCGTTTATCTCTTTCCCTCCCTCTCGCTCTTTCTCTCTCTCTGGGAAAGTTCTGTGTCCGTGGGGAATTTCCAGGACGGTGACGCCATCGCGTCTGCGTCCTGACATTTTAATTGGACGGGGGCAAGAAAGGGAAAAAATCCCAGCTGTTTCTCATTCAGGTTTGACACAATGCCCCCGATACAAAAATGCCAGGCAGAATTTTTACCAACACTCCCGTCTCCCATGTTCCACCAAATTTCCCCTGGATAGTCACATGCTGATTTTCTTTACCCACAATTCCTCGCCATTTATTGATTTTTGGTTTATCCATTTTGCCTCTGCATGTTTGTTTTTTGTTTTTTGTTTCAAAAATTAAAAAAAAAAAATTTATTTTAATTTTTTTTCCGTCCTTTCGAGTCATTCAAAGGTCAATTTAATTTTGGAAACATAAAAATCAGAATATAGAAGGTGTTCGAGTATGCAATGATGACGTTTTTTTTTTTTTTTTAATTTTCAGATTTTTAAATTTTTTTTATCTGTCCACTCAGGTCATTATAGTTCAATTAAATTCCCAGAAACAGTACTTTCTTTTTCCTGTTTTTTTAATGATAATTTACATCGAAATCAAAAATATTTCTAAACGTTCCAAACACTGGTCAGGTTTGTTCAGAAAAAAAGAAAAGAAAATTGATAGAAGGTGTATGAGGATGCTAAGATGACGTGAACACGTACCCTTGTTATCACTATATGCATGTGTTTCTTTTCATTCTCAGTTTGTCTGAGATGTCAATTTAATTCTGGAAACACTAATTCTTGTTTTCGCTGGGGTTTTTTAATAACTTAGATAAATTTCCGGACATTCCAAAAATAATAGTAGAAGGAAAAAAAAACAGCAGAAAGATAGAAAGAGAAAGTGTGTGACGATGCTAAGATGACGTTAGCACTTAACCTTGCTACCTCTGTGCGCAAGTTTTTTTGTTTGTTTTTTTGCCCTTTCAGGTCATTAAAGTATCAATTTAATTCCGGAAACATCTCCTCCCTTTTTCTCTATTTTTTTGTTCTTTTATTATAATTTACGTAAATGAAAGAGAAAGTGTGCAAGGATGCTAAGATGACGTTGGCACAACGCAGAGATATCATTTACTGTTATCACCAGCCCCCCCTCCCGTCTCTACCTTCCCATTTGTTCCTCCTCCTCTCTCTGCTCTCCGTCCTCAGCTGTCATCTCGGGGTAGGGGGTCAGAGGTCAGAGTCGGGTGGGAATGGCCAGGTGCCGGCGCCGACAGCTGCTAGCGCCCGCTCTCGTGTCCGCCTGTCCGCGTTTTCACATCCGAAAACCCATCCCGGTGGAGGGAGCCGGCGTTCCCCCTCTTTGCAAACCCTGCTAATTCCACCATTCAGACCCCAAATCTGCAGATTTGTGGCTCTGTTTCATTTACCGCCACTAGGGGGCACCAATGAGTCCCCCCTGTCTCTCAATGAGGACGGCATGTCAAGGAAAATAGGGAATGAGGCCTGGAGAACTCACAGTGCAGCGTCCTCTAAGGAGGACGCGGGGTCGCGCCAGGTCGGACAATGCGAGTCAAACTCTTGAAACACGTTGCATCCTTCGAGATTTTTCTTCATTTTTTTTTTTTTCCTCAATCTTAAGTGGAATTAAACAGCCGCCTGGACGCGCATTTTTGAAGCCTCAGCGGAACTGTTTTTCTTGCGTTCCCGACGCTTCCACCGCAGGGGGGTTCGGGCGATGGGCGAGCATAATCACGTGACGCCGGTCCCCACCCCCCCTACTGGAAACGGACGAAATTTGCGGCCGGGGAAGCAGGGGGGGGGTGGGCAGAATCCCCCCCCCCCCCGCGCCATTATCGGCTGCAGAGAGGAGGCCTAAAAATACAGCTGGGGTGAAGCAAGGGGGGGCAAGGAAGAGGGATACCAGA
>CAAKHD010013948.1:39985-55366 GCA_901007705.1 Fistularia tabacaria
GAAATCCAAGGAAAAAGAAAAAAAAAAAAAGATTTGAAGTCAGTCCAGAGAATGTGGGGCTTTTTATCACCATTTGATGTTTTAACAAAGGAGTTCTTAGGATTAGGAAGTAAAAAAAAAAAAAAAAAAAACTAGGTGGAAATAATCTTGAAATTACGTGAAAAAATTACTGAAATGATCAAAATGATTTTTTTTTCATACTAAAGAATCACCTGAAAGTCAAAGAAACTGTGTTCTGACAATCTCATTAAATAGAAAAAAAGAAAAAAAATGTTCTTCAGGCAATACATTAGATACAATCTAACACAACAAAGCAAAACATATATCACTGGAAAAAATCAAATTATACTAGCAATTAACCAAAATATCAGCAGTAGAATTACATTAAATTGATAAATAAGACGATATAATCAAACAAGATATCCAAATTCATTAGTTTAGATCGTATTACAAAACCGGTGAGTAATTGCCTGCAATATGTGAGAAAATAGTCAAAAACAATGCAAACAGTTATCTGAGAAAATACGTCAAATTAGCAAAAAAGCAGTCATACATTCATTCGCTATGTCGCTCATCTTGCACTCCGAGTCATGGGGATGCTGGAGCCTATCCCTGCTGTCATTGCGTGAGAGGTGGGGTTCACCCTGGACCGGTTGCCAGTTGATCACAGGTCCACGTATAGAATCACACAACCATTCACTCGCTCATTCATGCGTCATATAGAGACATGCAACCCTTCACTTTGTCATTTACATGTCTGGGCGATTAAAGGTCTCCAATGAACCTCCTGCATGTTTTTGAACCAGAGAACACAGACTGAACACAGAAAGGCTCCCTGTCGGAATTCAACCGCGGACCTTCTTGCGGTGACGCTAACCGCTCAACACCGTGCCGTTGCCGAGATCATATTAAACTCACAAAATGACATCTTGCATTTTTCTTTGCGAAGAAACGTTCGTATGTTTCCGACATCTGGAGCTGACGGTTTGGAGACTTCCTGTGCCGAAGGGGAGAAACCGTGGTCAGGAAATGTTTGGGACCCGAAATCCTCCAAGGTCAGGAGTTAACATTTCATCAGCTCTGTGCGGGAGATAGGTGGGTTTGAAAATGCCCCCTTCACAACTGGAATCGGCAGTCTGCCCCCCCCTCACCTCCACCCCAACCCCATCCCAACCCCCCAGGTTGCAGAGTAACAGGCATGGAGAACCGTCAGTGGGATAGAAGCAATCACACTCCTCCATCAGCCTGCTGAACATGACGAAGATGGAGGCAGAGGATTAAATGTGGATGTTTCTGGTGAACAAAGATGGTTGGAGATGACAAGGCGGGGGCTGATAAATCCTTTCTGTATTTCCTCAGCAAATCCAGCAGCAAAACATATTCAAGATATTTTCATAGGTTCTTGGGTGTGATGGGGGAAAAAAGACATGATAATCTGAAGACCCGCTTTCTGTATTCATAGCTATGTCTTTATATATAAATGTAAATATTTGAGATACAACTTTGGAGTTGATTTTTTTGGGAACATCGCCCTGATATTTTTGAATAATTATTTGGAAATGTTCTGGTGATTTTTATATATTTAGTCATACGTCAGTCAGTATATTTAGTCATTGTCAGTGAGGCAACATATAGAGACACACAATCATTCATCAACCATTCAATTCAGAACCCACGGCGCATTTTTTTGGATTGAACAAAAGAACCTGGAGGGTGTGGAACACAGAAAAGGCCCGCGTTGGAATGGTGGACCTTCTTGCTGTAAGGCACAGTGAGGCGCTAACCACTGCGCCACGATGCCAATATTTCAATTTTGAATTTGTTGCTAGCACCACCTTATGGACAAAGGAATGACTAAAGCCCCTCGATGCCCGCCCTGGTGCGGGAGCCCTTTTAATGCTGCCTGCAGGACTAGTTCACCTGGATTAAGTGAATCTGCGACAATTCATGAGACCGTTTCGTAAATCAGCAGCCATAAACAGCCCCGACTTTATGCAAAGAGGATTTTGACAAAGCCGTTCTAAAACAGCAGGTGGAGTTGGTCGGGGCTTCGGTGAAGCATTTCCTGATGTGCCTCCCCTCCAGAGCGGACTTTAACTGGAGCTGCTCTGCTCCCCAGCCTCCCATCCCCTGCTTTTCATCTTCCGGTTTTACATTCCTGAAATCTTTCATTCATTCATATTTGCTTTTTGGTCTATCCGACGGTTTCGGCTGGGGTGTCAGGTATTGGAGGGAAAGATTGTAGCGATTGCTCGCGGATGGTTATCTGTGCGTCTTCTACCCCTACTCATTTCACACATTCGGTACAAACCATGCAGAAAGTCAACCACCCTGAAGACAATACCCCCAACATTTTTACCGACATATGAAAATAATAAATTAAACAATTTCTTAATTTCTCAAATGTAACATATGAGACATATGTTTGTCTGTATTTAAACGGTGCTGCCACTTACGGTAACTGACAGTAGGAGAGTCCAGGAGTGTTTGATTGTCTGACAATAACATGTTGGTCACGTTCCACATCCAGCCTGTATCAACCCCAACATCGTCACCGTGCTTACTGAGTTGTGCGGCGGTTCTCGTAGCACGGACCGCATTTGCATCATAATCAGAATATTAACCACTACGCCAGAAGTCTGTCCTACAAGACCAGGGAATATGAAATATATTGTGTGAATTGAAGACATTTGAAACCAAAGAATGATAATACCGCGGGTGCATTTGCAAGTCAAACGTTGTTCTGTCTATGTTGCATAAATGTAATGAATTTCCATCAGATAACTATGATTCATGCGGATAACTATGGTGGACAGGAGGGGAGCGGGAGCAAACATCCTCAATGTGACAGCGTTTGCTTTCAAGTCAGTGGCTGGCGCTCATGTACAGCTTTTATTTCAAGGACGACTAGACAGCTAAAGTCCAGAATTGTGAAAGCCAGGATATTTATTTTATTTCATTTTATTTTTATTAATAATTTTGGTTATGTAAAAATTAAAAATGAAGTGGATTTCTTTAAATTGATGAAATGTATTCTATTCATTATGTTTATATACACTTCCTTATTTTAAGAGGCTACAAGGTAAGAGGACAGGAGAGAATGATGCAAATGATGAATTACAGTGGTACAGCGATTCAAATTTTGAAACATATTCTCGCATAACAAGGCTGTGATTCATCAACGTTAATCACAAATTTGAAACAATTTGATATATTCGTAATAGCAACATTGTGAGTTCATCACAATTAGAGGCTGTGACTCGTAGTATTAAATCTTAAATTCTAATATAAGACACTCATGATGAGGAGGTTTCTGTCCTCTGTTCCCATTCCAGAGAATAGCTGCGACAAGCAGTCGTCCAAGGTTAGCCACGTGTTTGCTGTTTGTTTACCGACTGCTCGATGATCCCCTGCTTATATATTAAACTGAGCTCGTAACTAACTGCTCCCCTTTTGTAGCCCGTTTCACCGCCCAGCTGCTTATGGATTCCTGTGACAACATTTTCCCTCAAAGCTTTTTTATATGACGGGTCAGTCAAGGTCGTGTGGATAACGGCTTGAAGCCCCCTCGTCTTCAACAATGCTGTGGGGTCTACAGCTCTTTTAACGATTTCATTGCTTAGCTTAGTTGTTGTTCCTTTATTGACTGTCCTGCCCCCGCTGCACTCTGCCAGTGTAGTTTGATCAGTGCAGCTTGATCCCGTCTCAGGCTCCGCGTGAGCTTCTTTGCCACCATTCGCAAATATGTGCGATCCCTGAAGACGGCGCTTCAGAGCCCTGCTTCGGCGGGGAGACGGCAGTGTGAAAACACACATCCTTGGTTCCATCAAAAGTTTTAGTTTTTCATCTGATAGCTTTCTATAAAAAAAAATATTAATATTTGAAGGATCACTTGTCAATGTTTGTGTGGCTGTGTTTGCTGTGCCTTTACCTCGAAGGGATCTATTGATTTGCATTAAAAAAAAAAACATTGTCTAGTAAACCTTTCTAGATTACTGTTACATTCTACGATTGACAGCCCGATTAAACACACGCACACACACACACATATATATACATACATATATACATATACATATATATACATACATATGTGTGTGTGTGTGTGTATATACATATACATATATAGATATAGATATAGATATAGATATATATATATATATATATATATATATATATATATATATATAAAAAGTTGTAAATAATTAAGATGTATTCATCTGATTAATCACAATGGGAATTTAATTAGTTGCATACATATTATTTATTATTTAGTTTCATTTTGTGGGGGCAATATCTCTCTCTCTATAAAAAATATATAAATATACATCGATGGATAGATAGATATCTTAATTCAAGGACTGATTGGTGCTGATATTGCAAAATGAAAATTAAAGAATAGACGAATAAAACATATATTGTTTCAGCCAATCTGTTAGTTAGAGACGTCCATCTTGAACGAGCAGGTTATTCTATCTGATGCCATTGGAGCACCAATACGTGCAAGAGAGTGGAATTGCAGGATTTTGAGTCGTTGCGTAAACATTTTTTAATCATATGAATTAACCTGGATTAGCATTAATTCTCACCACCCTATAAATGACAATATTTGGATGAAAATCCTTTGCGATCTGAGGCCCCCCTGCAGTTTGGAACCAATGTCATGGCAAAGCGGTGTTTCCACCGACACACTTTTCCATGCTTTTTGATGTAGACGCCTAAAGATGCATCTATTTCATGTCTGACTGCCTTCAGTTCTCCTTCAATAACAGAAAAACCTAATCCTTCGTGTATAGATCGGGAGACTAACTTAACCATTACAGAAAATCCCATTTCTTTACCTGGAGAAACTCCTGAGCTGCTTTCACAGAATGTTCTGGATCATTATCCATCTGTTGTCGGTAAATCTGAGCGGAGAGTCCAGCCTGTTCACTTCACAAATCATCCTGCTGCTTCTACCAGCATCACTCATCACAAAACATCAGCCGTTCGGTTCCACTGGCAGCCGTACATGCCCACGTGTTCCACTTCATACCGTGTTTGACGGCAGACGTCGGACCTTTCCTTTCCTTCTCCAAACCTTTTGCTTTCCCACCGTCCCGGTCGACATTCATCTTGGTTCACTTCTTTCAAGGTATTTCGTTCCAGAGCTGGAAAGACATTTTAAATGTTCTCTGCCAAAGTCTAATCTGTTCCTCACATTAAACCAGGTTCAAGCCTCTGTTGTAGGTTTGAAGCTGGCTGTAAACATCGAGGACTTAGACAATGAAAGTCCTTCCTCGCTCAAGGACCTTCACTTTGTAGCGAAGATTTATCTATGTTAATTCTGTGATCAGCCATTTGAATTGTCCTCTGTGGTACTTCAGGTGTTTCTGCGGGGGGAAAAAAGTACATTTCCACCTCTCGAGGAAGCACTCCAGTCTTTTTTAGTCATTCCCGCAGTTATAGCAATTTAGCTGTTTTGATTTCTCAGCCTGATAGATTCAAGTAAACGGCGCGTAAAAACAAACAAGCACTCGGAATCAGCATCAGCATTTACAGCATTCCTTATTTATGGAATAACATAGGGGGTGGGGCTACTTGTCCATCAAAAGTCCACATGCTTTTGAACCTCTGAAGGTCCAAGCGTGAAGATCCTGTGTTATTTTGTCAAGCAGGATGGATGTATAGCGGCCACGGCCTGATAGAAGCGCTGCCAGATTCTCAGCATTGGGTTCGTCCAAAGGGCTAATGATTTTCTGAAGTTCTTCACCGCGGTCGAGGAATAGATTCTACGCCGGGGTTGGAGAGGATGCAATCTGTACTGCACCTCGAGGTGGCACTAGATCACACACACCAACTGTTAAAGTCAGAAGGATTCCCTCTCTGCGATGGTGGGTTTTCCTGAAGGCAGAGCTTTTTATTTTGACTTATGATAATATTTGATCTGATATGTGTGCAGGGATAATTTAACCAGTGCCTGGCACATTTCAAATGTGGTGGGTGATTCAGACGTCTGGAAGCAGGCTCATTTCCAGCCTGCAGAGAGGATAATTCACTACATTAGAAGTAGACGGGATTATTTTTGACAGAGGATCCTCAGAGTAAAGATCACGACCAAACCCATAACCCACTGTGAAATAGGAGGAGGATTTCTTTGATTTGCCAAAAGTGAGAGAAACTTTCACCTTATGTGTCGCAGTTTCGTTCTGAATGTTTTCTATTTCATAGAAAACTGTCTTCCGCCTCACAGCAAGAAGGTCCCTGGTTCGATATCATCAAGGGGCCTTTCTGCGTGGAGTTTACACGTTCTCCCCGCGTCCGGGTGGGTTTCCTCACGGTTCTCCGGTTTCCTCCCGCAGTCATCGTGCAAAAAAATCCAGTGGGTTCACCAAAGACGTGTGAATGAGTGAATTTCTTCATGAATGAATGAGAAAGTGAATGGATGTATTTCTCTACATGGTGTTTGAATGAGAAAGTGAATGGATGCATGTCTCTAAATTTAGCCCTGTAATCAACTAGCGACTGGTCCAGGGTGAACCGTCTCTCGCACCTCTGACTGCAGGAAAGGCCATACAGATAATGAATGGTTGAATGAATGAATTAATTAATAAATCCAACATTAAAATTCAATTTCGCTTCGGTAAACTCAATAATTCATTGAATAAGTTCAATTTCCAGGTAATTTTGATTTCATTTTATGGTCATGAATTAAAAAGTTATTTCCAGGCCAATTTTTTTTTTTTTTTTTCACAAACTCTAACTCATTTTTCTGGCTCACATTTAACTAGATTTCATTTGATGAATTCCCGGTATTGTCTGAGGTATCGATTAAACGTTGGTGTCATTTTCATCTCACTGAATTCCCGATCGGACAGTATTGTCATCTTATTTTCTTTAAACTAATCCTCTGTTCATGTCCCTTGTTAATGAATGTCCTGCCAACCCAAAACACTCCTGTTGACAAAACACGGGAATATCCGACATGATGCAGTGGTAGATAAACATGTTTGAATGCCAGCGGACTACTAATGCATCTGCTTTACCTATTTCCTTCTGAATCTATAAGAACATGCCATGTTTACATATTCAAAAAAAAACAGCACGGACAAACATGTTGTTTTTCCATTTGCCTTTTCCGGTGTAATCTATTCTAGTCGAGGGGAAAAAAAAAAAAAAAAAAGCAGGCCGTGGTCTCGGTAAAAGAGATTTCTAAATGTTACACAAAACCCCATTGCAGTTCCCGGAGCTCTGGGTTATTTTCTTATAAATATTGCAGGGGAAGAAGAGTGTTCTGTAGGTAATTAATGAATGTATGTTGCACACCAGGCTAAAAGCTGCTGGGAGTGGATGCTGGAGGGCCAGGATGGAAACAGGGAGGGGGCGGAATGCGAGGATGAGTGAGAAGGTGCTGAATAAGCAGAAGTGCGAGCAGCCCCCAGCGGGAGGGTGTATAGCTCAAGCACTGCAGTCGACTCACAACAAACCGAAAAGAAGAAGCGAGGGCTGCAAGAGACGCCGACACAAAGGCCTGCGAAGCCTCCGCTTTGCGAGGAGTCGACACGCTGCCGTATCTAATGGTGCGAACATAATGGCCACACTCGGCCCTGGGAGGTGTCAGCTGGGGTCGAGGGATGACGGGAAAAGAATATTATGTTTCATAATACTAGGTGGTTATTTTGGCTATATCGCCGTATCTGTTCAGGTTTGTAAAATGTCAAGTCAAATACAGAACACGTGCACATGAAATGATGAGCATCTGATGTAAGGATTTAGATTTGAATTAAAGAACACAGAATCGATCTGACCTTCATACAGAGCGTTTGAATTTTTAAAATATATAATTTTCATGGGGATTTTTAAATTTATTCTTTTGCCGATTCCTCCCCTCCTGCCTGCTCCTTTTTCAGGAAAAGATTCACAGTCATTTCTCGCAGATTATTTAGTTTTTTTGCTTCCAATTTTAAGGTAATTTATTGTTGATCTTAAAGTAATTCTGTACTATTTTGGGGAATTTATTCATTCATTCATTATCTATGCCGCCCCTGCCGCCTCTGCTGCACTCAGGGCCGCAGCAGCCCCCGAGCGGGGGGCGGGATTAGCACCGGACGGGACGCCGGTCGATCACAGGGCCACGTAAAACACACAAACCCCACAAGGAAAGGCCCCTATCGGAATCGAACCGGGGACCTTGTAGCTGAATGGTAGCACTAACCGCTGCGCTACCATGCCACCGTTTTTATGAATTCCTTCTCAAATTTCCACAGTTATCTCCTGGTAAATCCACCCCTAACTTCCTGTGATTTTGTGTTCTTTGCTGTCACTGAACGCCGTTTCTTGCAAATTTCAAAGTGACTCCCTGCTTATTTCGTTGGTCATTTACAGCAGTCCGTTCAGGTAATTCCTCTGTGATTTTCAGATGATTTGGATCTTCAATTCGGTCAATTTCTTGCTTATTTTCAGGCACTTTGTGGCTTATTCCGGGTGATTTCTTGCCGATTCTCCACACCTAATTTACAGGTGATTTTCTGACCCTTTCTTGCGGATTTTCAGGTAATTTCACGCAGATTTTCCACGCCCATGCGCTCTCTTCGCATTCCCGGAGCAGGTCGTGTTGAACACTGCTGCTACCTGCTGTTAAATGAATGGTGCAGGAGGAGAGGCTTTCCCTCGCCAGCCGCATCCTCCTATCCTCCGCAGCTCCTGCCTCTCGGTCTCAGCCAGGCCAAAGAAAAGTGGAGCATACTTTATTGTGACAGGCAGAGCAGCCAAATACCAATAGAGAATACATCAGCTTGGCAATTATTGGATTATCTCACGCTGATATCATTACCGCCAAGCATTCACTCCCATCATTGATTGCATTTTTCAATTTACTTCACCATTAATGTGAGTGGCCTGACTGAACAATCTTCTGATGAGTCCGCGGCTCAGTCGATAAGTCCCACCCCTCGGGTGCTCGTCAAAAAGTCTGTGTATGAAAATAAATGTGTTTCATCGAATTCAGGGGCGTGGGTTTTTCATTTTCTCTGAGAGGAGAGAAGGGGGGAAAAAAAAAAAAAAAAATGCGGGCATGCTCACTTTGAAAAATGCCCGACCTGAAGGATGTCGGAATTTCAATGTCTTCATGTTACCAGGGAGACTGAGAAGCAGTGGTCGTGAATATTGTCGTTCTTAACATGAGGAATGAAGTGAACCTGTCAACAGACGATCAACTAAACTATCTGATTGACCCTCGTGGGCTTTTTAGGGAAATTGATGCCTTTCAGGGTTTTTTATGTGCGGGGGGGGGGTCATTATTTAAATATTCCGGTTCAGTGGACCCGTGATTGGTGAGGAGCATATAAAAGAAACATGGAATCTGGAATTTCCTTCATATATATGTAATTCTATGTACTTGTATGAGAAAAATGATGTTGATCTGAGACACCGGGGATTCCTGCTGATTTAAGAGTAAATGATTTGGGCTTATGTATTTTATTGATTTCATATTTCATATTTCTGATTTGTAAAAAATGTCTTGATTTTTTAATTTTTTTCAGGTAAGTGCTCATTGCACTCACAGCATTTAATTATGATATGATGAGGCATCTATATGGCTGTTTCTTGCAAGAAAAGTGTTGCGAAAGTGGCTAATATCTTAATAAATTAATTCAATCATTCCCTATACTGCTTGTCCTGCATTCGGGGTGGCAGGGAGACCGGAGCCTATCCCAGCTGTCATCAGGCGAGAGGCGGGTTTCGCCCCGGACCGGTCGTGAGTTGATCACAGGGACACATACAGAGATCTACAACCATTTACCCTCTCAATAACATAATAAATGATGATGAAGGACTATAATACTGCTAAAAACTGTCGAAACAGGCAAATACTGAGCAATCACGATGCTAATACTTGGTCAAATGACGCTTGATGTGCGTCAACGTGGCTTCCGATTCCAAATGAAAAACTTAAAATAGGTAGAGAAATTATGGTTGCTAATGGCAACTGTAACTTAGCAACAAGATGCTTGACAGGCTAACAGATGTCAAAACCTTTTAAAAAAGTGACTATCTAATATAAGCACAAAGGCGGCGGTACTGTCACAAACTTTTTGGAGAATTTTTAGCGCAACGTGTCACATAACCATGCCGACATGTTTTGATAATTGATTTCCTTGCTGTTTGTAACGTTAATTAGTTTCTCTGTCTGTGTCACAGAGGATAATCATTAGACAATGTAATTATGTTATTAAATTACAAAGTTTGTCTTTGACTCCGGTTGATGTTCGGGCCTTCACGGAGGTACTGGCGCAGGTTTGAACAGGAGGCGAAGACAGCGGTATCATATTCACACCGAGTCATTAGTGATGTTATTCATCTAGTCACTTCTCGTCTCATCAAATCAAAACAACTCCGTTAACCGGGGCTTTATTGAGATACCATGGAGAATTAATAACATCTTATGAGTCTCTTATTATATTCTCTTAAATTTGAGGCAGATTGAATTCAGCTTTTAACCATAACGTAGCATGTGTTCCTATAGAAACATCAGTCAAAGTACGCGCAACCATCGTCGGTCAATGGTCTCCACTTCACATCCATGGTGGTCGAGCAAGGTGCTGACCACGCCATCGGGAGCAGCTAAGGTTCCAGTGTCTTCGGCACACAAACAGCACGAGCCGAGGGTGGAGCCGCCAACCGTCCGGTCGGAGGGGCGCTCACTCCATCAACCGAGCCACAGCCGCCCCCATATGAGTAGAAATATACCGCATGTGTACATTATCGTTCGTGCTTCTGCCTCACAGCAAAGAGGTCCCTAGTTCATTCCAACAGGAGGCCTTTCTGTATGGAGTTGTGTATCCCCCTTGTCTGCATGGATTCCCTCCAGGTTCTCTGATTTCCTCCAATAGTCCCAAAACATGCTGTAGGTTCATCCAAGACCCTAAATTGCCCAGACGTTTGAATGACAGTGAATGGTTGTATTGTATGTTTGTTTGTATATGTGGCCCTGTGATTCATTGGCGGCCGGTCGGGGATGAACCCCGCCTCTCGTCCAATGACAGCATGGATAGGCTCCAGCATCCCCGCAACCCTGATATCAGGATGATGAAGAATGAATATACATGACCAACAAGTAATTGGACCTTCTTTAACCACATTGCAAGGTAGTGTTAGCTGTGTTGAGATTTTTCCGGCGTGAGATGCGACAGCTTGGATTCAAGCAGCCGGTTTGGGGTTTCGGAAGATAAACAAAGGGCAAATCACTATGGAAACCGTCCAAAAATCTAGACGTGAAGGCATCATGTTTCAATTTTTCCCACCGAAAAATAACGGCTGTTGTCCCGCTGCTCTCCCCCCCGCTTCTCCGTGATTCGGCAAGTAAATAAGCCCCGCCCTCTCCGTCCTCCCCTTCACAGCCTCAGAAGTTAGCCGACAATGAAATTTATGCTGCGTGCCGGATAAGTCCAGGCTTTGTGAGAAAGATGGAGAACCCTGCAGCAAAATGTTTACAGAGGAGTTGGCAAAAACAAGTGAAATACGGAGTAATTAATCAACCGGAGATGTCGGGGGGTAGCTATGGGAGACCAAGCAGCAACCTGCAGAATATCTCATGTGCTTCCAAACAGCGCTCTCTTTCCCCACAACCCCCTGAAGTATTGTGAATCAGAAAGGGTCGAATCACCAAAATGACCAAAATGAGTTCATTAGGTGCATGGCTTTAAAAAATGTCAAATGATTCGAATATTGCTGTCGGGCAGTGGTTAGCGCCGCCATCTCCACCTGCCAAGAAGGTCCCTGGTTTGATTCCAGTGGGGTGAGGGCTGGGGGGGGGCTCTCCACGTCCTACCAACGCCTTCCGTCAGTGGAACCTGCCTCTCACCCATTGACAGCTGGGATTGGCTCCACCCCCTCTGAGTAATTGTTATATATAAAGAATGACTGAATGGATAGAGATATGAATGAATGATTGAATGAATGAATTTTTGTTTAAAAAAAAAAAAAAGCTGCGAAGTAAGAATAAACAGCTGTAGCTTCTGCATTAAAGAGCAAGCAAACCTGTCTGGGAGCCCCACTCTCTCATGCGCAAACACACGCGCATGCATACATCCAGCTATCACACATAAAATAAGTAATTTGAAGTCATCTGGACGATGGTGGAGGAGAGTGCCGGGGGTTAGGGGGGGTTGGTTCGGGGGTGGGGATGGGGATCCACCAGGTCCTCGGTGAATCCACAGCCTGAGTAACACTGATGTATTTTGGACGCGAACATGAACATTGCTGTCTCTTTATTTCCCAGACGTGCCGCAGGGTTACGTGATAGCCCGGTCATTGCTCTGAGCCTCAAAGGCCGAGCTCCATTTAAAGACCTACAATCTCTTTATTACTTATAGATTTGCAGCCAAATGGACATTTACAGTAAAAGGATTTGTTTCATAGAGTCGCCGTGGCAGTTAATGAATCCCTGTTTCCGAGTTGAGTTTTTTTTTTTTATGTACATGATTTTTTTATTTATTTTTTTGTCAAGGATGCGTTTACTGACCTCCAGCTTTGCTTGTAAACGGTCAAATGATTTCTCGATGTTGCAAAAGTTGACCTCGGCAGCAGGCAGCCGCCGAGCTTCCCCAGTAAAAACACTCTCATTAAAAGACGCCAAAGCTAATTGTTTGGTCTCTAACTCTCCGCCCTTGATAATGTCTTCAGAATTTTCATATTATTATTATTATTAAGGTTTGCTTGCAAATATTAAGGTTACGTCTAAAGCTGATTTCTGGTAGATTTTCTGGTCATTTCGGTTAATATCTAAATTTATACATTATCACAGTGATGTATTTCAACATCTGATATCAATAAAAACAATATTAATGTATATATGTATAATTATTATACGATATTTTACCCATCATCCACACAGGAAAAAAATCTCAGGAAATGATAATTATAAATATAATGTATATATTGAAACCTGTGTCACTGCTATACTATGAAATACTGCAATTGCTATTGGGTCTGACTTCAACACTCATTCATTCATTCAATCAGTCATTATCTGTAGTGCTTCTCCTGCACCGTCAAGGGGTGAGGCAGGAGCCTAGTCCAGCTGTCATTGGTCATAAGTCAATCACAGGGCCGCAATCACAGGGCCACATATAGAGACATAAAACCATTCATCCTCTCATTCACACGTCCGGGCCATTAAGGGTCTTCACTGAATCTCCAGGATGTTTTTGGACTGTGGGGGGAACGTTGAGGAAACCCATGCAGACACAGGGAGAACATGGTGACTCCACACAGAAAGACCCCCCTGTCGGAATCAAACCAGGGACCTTTTTGTTAGAAGGCGGAAGCTCGAACCAGTAAACCCCAATATATATATATATATATATATATATATATATATATATATATGTGTGTGTGTGTGTGTGTATATTTGCGTGTGTATGTGTATATATGTGTATATATATGTGTATATATACATATATATATGTGTGTGTGTATATACTTGCGTGTGTATGTGCATATATGTGTATATATATGTGTATATATACATATATATATACACATACATATATAAATATAAATATATAAAAGTGTGTGTGTTTGTATGTATGTATTCATATATACAGTATATACATTATGTAATTAGAAGTAAGATATTAAATACATTAAAACAGTATCCTGCAGCCATGTTGGGACAACCCTTGGAAAATAATAATCATTATATAGATTATATATAGATATATATTATTTATTTTTATACATATTATAGATACTTATTGACGCCACTGCTCTCAAATAAAATGTCTTTAATAGTAACAATAATAATAATAATAATAATAATAATGATGATGACACAGTTTCTATGTCAAATGTTTGAAAAATACAATTCTGTGTACAAATGCATCTTGATCAAGTACATATCAGTTTTTGGAAAATAAAAAATGAGCCTGAATTCTCTATTTTGAACAAGTGAGAGGGGCAAAGAAAAAAATAAACCCTTCCTCTGAGCTAACTGTACACACACGTTGTGTTTTCATAGTTCCATCCTTCTCACGCTTCCCTTAACATTTTCTCATCTGACTTTTTATCGGTCCTTTTCTCTCCTCGTCGTTCCTGTCTTCCCCCTCGCTAAAGCATGCCGTCCGCTTCTTTTCTCTCATACGTCGATACACTATTGTGCAGCGGCTGCCATTTTCTAACGCAAATTATCTTCCCAAATGGGGATGCGAGGCGCTCTGGCTCCCCTGCACAATCCTTTATTGATCGTCCCGTCTCATAAAAGCAGAATGGGGCGAGGGCTGAGAAATAATGAAGGAGAGACAGATGGAGAGAAGCCACTTATTTCCTACACCTCAGAGGTTAACTTTTGCATTGTGATTTAACGGCTGTGGTTTTATTGTTGGACACCACTTGGAAAATAATCAGAGCAAAATGGGATTTTGCCTGGATATTATTCTGTGTCGCTGTGACAAAAAGATTACCAGAGACATTGTGGCACGAAATTCCCACTTTTTTGTTAAGCAACTGTTAACTCCCCGAAATTCGCATCTGAATTGAGCTGTGCGAAAAGCGACTTCAGGCGATTCAGTCCATCGTTTTGAACAAAATGTTGAAATCTACATGTTTATTTATCTATTTATTTTTCATTTCGCGTTTAAATCCATCGCCGGAAAACTATCAAAATACAAATTAATCTGAAAAGACTCCTCAGCCATTTGGTAGTTACCTTTTTTATTTCTTGTAAGATTTGCATCGCCATGAAGAAATAGACCTAAGATTTAAAAAAAAACACCTTTATTACCTTCCCCCTTATTCTCTGCACTGCTTATCCTGCGCAGAGGGTCGCAGGAATCAATCCCAGCTGTCATTGGGCGAGAGATGGGGTTTACCCTGGACCGGTCGGCTGTCAATCACAGGGCTACCTATACGCACATAAAAAACATTGACTCTCTCCGTTCCCCCGCCCAGCAGGACAATTTAGTGCCTTCATTAAGCCGCTGCATATTTTTAGAACGGCAGGAGGAAGATGGAGAACCAGCATGGAAACGGCCGTGCAAAGAGTCAGCTCAGTGGAGTAGAACCTGGAGCTCGTCTGATGCGGGGCAGAGCTCAAAATTTAAGGTGGGGGAGGAGGGGGGTTGAGCCCGTACTGGGAAGCTCCCGCGACAGACGGGGTAAGATGAGAACGATGGCATCAAACCCCAGTGGCGGGCTGTCAGGGCGTGACGAGCCCCCTCCATTATTCACCGTCCGAGGAGCGGTGCCAGGTTTCCCCGGATGACATCATCGCCTCGGCTCGTCACCGGGCCTCGCAGTAAACCGCTTCGGATGTTCCCCCCCCCCCCCCCCCCCCCCCCCACGCCCCCCGCCCCCCACCCGGAGGGGGGGGGGTGGGGGGGGGGTGAGTAGAAAAAAAAAAAA
>CAAKHD010013948.1:55386-69129 GCA_901007705.1 Fistularia tabacaria
GGGACACCACCGCCCCCGCCCCCCCCCGGCCCCGCGCAAACACCCTCTTGGGGGTTCCCCCCCCCCCCCCCCTGCAGGTCATGTGACACTGCGCTCAAATGCAGAGGAGGGGAATTGATGTGGAGTTTGAAATGTAAAGAAAAAACGGTTGGCGTTTTTGGCCTCACAGTGAGAAGGGTCCCTGGTTTCTATTCTTTTCTGTGTGGGGTCTCCCGTGTTCTCCCCGTGTCTGAGTGGGTTTCCTCCGGGTTCTCCGGTTTCATCCTGCAGTCCAACATCATACAGAAGGTTGATTGGAATGAGAGGGTGAACAGTTGTATCTCTCTACACGTGGGCCTATGACGGGTCCAGGGTGATCCCCTCCTCGCGTCCAAAGACAGCTGGGATCGCCTCACGCATCCCTGCCACCCTGAGTGCAGGAAAAGCGGTACGGATAATGACCGATGAATGAATCAGTCAATGAAATAATGGAAAAGTCCGACCAAGCCCAATGATGACTCCACATCATGTTGCATTTACTCGAAGAATAAAAGTGCGCAGAAAGCCACCTGGGACGCGCTCATCGAACTTCTGGTAATATCTCAATAACGTTCCGGTAATTTTTTTCCCGTTAAATTACTTAAAGTAATTTTATTTTGTAATTTTAACCTAAATTCAGGCCTTTTCTTTTAATCTTTGGGACAATTTCGATCTAGCCGGCTGCATATATTGTAATTTTTTTTTCTTATTTTGACTGATTTCCACCAAAATACGAGATATTTTCAGTGCCGCCTAGTTATAAGAGGTTTTGTTTCTGTTTCATTTGCCTTTTTTCTGGAAAACCATGTAACAGCAGTGTAATTACAGAGGGTTCGGTCAGTACATTTCCGAGATGACGTGCAATTTTACAGACATTTAACCTCTTCCAGGATTTCCAGGGCGAGTGGGGCCCCTTGGTCTCCACACCTGAGTGAATGAATATACATGAGTCCTCCAGTATATGCTGTCCAGATGCTTCCTGAGCTCTGACTATACCTGAGCTTCCCCTGAAGGTAATTAACCCTTGCAGCACTGGGGAGCGGACAGAAAGGTTGATGAATCCGCCCGAGTGTTTCAGCCAGAAGGTTAAGTCTTAACCTCGAGAGGAAATAGTGTTTAATGATGATATATTTTCTCTCTTTTTTTTTTCCCCTTCGCAAAATGAGGCATCGTTTCATTTGAATTTTGGTCCAATGTATAAAAGGAGTGTAAACACAGGGGATTTAAATACCGGTCTCATTTTGGCAGCAGAAAAAAAAGTCTTACTCAGTCCATATTCTATATAAATACATTGCAGGTAATTTTCTGTCTACAATCAAGGTATTTCTGTCTTTTTTTTTTTTTGGTATTTGTAATATTTAGATAATTTTCTTGATTTTCTTTTTCTGAATATCTCTAGTCCCAGCAGCCTTTCACTAATTTCAACATATTTAATTAACTACTGAGTTACTGTCGTGCAAATCTTTAAATTTTTAAAATTTCCTTTTATACAAGGTCAATTCCCCATCTTGTGCTCTAATACAAGTATTCTTTTCTTGCTAATTCCCATTTATTTCCTTGTTCTTTTTTCAAGGTTATATTCTTGTAATGTGCATTTCTAGCTGCAGCCATTTTAAGGTGAAAGAGCAGAGGGCGAAGGGCTGTTGGCGCAGTTTGCGAAGACTTAGGAGGGAACAATAAAACCATTACAATGCGCGGGGCTTCAGCGAGCTCCTCTGAACCAATGTAAACCACACACACACACTCACACACACACACACACACACACACACACACACACACACACACACGTTATCTGCAGCATCCAAGATCTCCATGACAACTCTCTGCTAGGTTTAACAACATCAACGGGCCTCATTTGACATTAGATATCATCACTCATTAACCTCTTCTCTCCTTTTTTTTCTGTCCTGGAAACCGATAGCGGCGGAACTCAATCAATCGCCTCTGACTTTGGAAGGTGAAAGTCCCTCATTTTAGATTTTCGTACGATAGCAAACAAACTCCACGCCGGCTAAAAGCTGTTGTGTGATGGATGAACTATCAAAGGAGCTAAAGAACCAGATCTTGGTTTTATGAGCTGTTTCCGAAGCTGACATCAGAAAACTGTCTCACGGCAATGAAGTAATTGATAAAGAGTGTATTTATTCCATAACGCGCCCTCTTATTTATATCCCCCTTCATCAAAACCTTTTACTCGCTGTGTGCATGTGTGCGTGTGTGCGCGTGTGTGTGTGTGTGTGTGTGTGTGTGTGTGTGTGTGTGTGTGTGTGTGTGTGTGAGAGCGTGTGTCTCCAACTTCCATTCCATTCAATGTCAAGGAGTCATTAACAGGAAGTGCAGACACACAGTGTCGTGGCGTACATATTACTTCAACAGACATTGCAGTGTGTACTTTGTATTTTGTAGTGTTTATAATATTCTTGCCCGGTCATTGTTTACCTCCACATCAGCGCAAGCCTTAACTGTGAACTGGAGCCAAATAATTTATATAAAACTGATAATGATTATGACATAAAAAAGGCCAAGGCAAAGAAATAACTATATTTTAACACAAGTGGGGAAAAATAGGAATCCACTACGTGAGAAAATTGTAATTTAAAGCGTCTGATAGTGGGAGCAATAATGATTAGTATCACACAAAAATAACTTAATCTGTTACGTTTTGTAAATCATAATATCATGAGCAGGGTGTCAAAAGTATTGTTCCCACATGCTGAAAGCAATTAGAGATCAGTCAATGTACTTATTCAGGAGAATTGAAAAGTAGCAACACGTTAAGAACAGTTGCTGACCTGGAGTCGGTGGTTCCAGGAGCCGTGGCTCGTCCATCAAATCCACGCGACACGTGGCTTATCAACGGAGCTAGCAAAAAGAGCCCATTTTCAGATTCCGCAGCTGCTTGTCTTATTCTATTTTATTTTATTTTTCTAGGAATGCCTGCGGCAACACATTTTTTTATGAGCAATATCCGCTCATATTGGAGAAATTTCAACCAATTCACCACCATCTGGGTTCTGGTTGGAAAATCTGCAAGCGGCGCAAGAAAATAAAAAAAATAAAGAGTCCATCATCAGGATGTGTTTGCTGAAGCAGCTGAGACAGTGAATCTATCTTGTTTGGGTTTGCACTCAGAAAAAATAAAACAAAGAACAAAAACGTACTCTTTTTTTTGAGGTTTGCATTGAGATTTGTGAAATCTAGTTTACTCTTGTAATTCAGAAAGTTTTTTTTTGTATTCTTGGAATATTTGTCGAATGTATAACTTAATGACTGAATGATTAGTTTCAACAGTGCATGGTAGAAACTAAAAGGACTTTCTTACAATGATCTCAAGCTCAGTAAACACGTAGATTTGAGCTAGAGATATTGGACGAATAAATAAGTCGGGGCCTTTATGCTCGAAGGGTAACATCATCACGTTTTTTGCGGTCGGATCACTAAACTGGTGGTGATCGGCTTAAAACTTTACAGTTGGCCTTAACAAGCCAAACAGAGCCAATTGTAAGTCCTTGGAGGTTCCAAGTTTTAGAGACGGAATTGCTTTTTATTCCTGAGAGGAAGAATTGTCTCGGTTTGGTCGGCGCTTGGAGTCGGATCAACATCTAAATTCTCTATCCAAACTGCGGCGACCCCCCCAAAGCAAGGGATTGTTAATTTGACGGGTACATTACTGACACTGACCGGAAGACTAATGGATCACACACGCAGTCCTACGCTCCGAAAACACATTTGGAAACACACATGCTTACAATCAGGCGCACACGCACACACACACACACACACACACACACACACATAAACCGCCCCCATCAGCCGGAGTGACAGTTTACAACAAGCAATTAGTTGTGCATGACTGGGAGAAAAATGAATATGGTGAAGAAAAGGAAACTTGCCAGAACATGACAGGCAGGACAGCGGATGTTGTGCTGAAAAGGACGTGTGTGTTTGTGCGTGTGTGTGTGTGTGAGAGAGAGAGAGAGGGCTTTTGTACACGCGTGCATGCTTAAGGTATGCGTGATCAAGTGCGTGTGAAGGCAGGAACGCGAGGGCGGGCGCTGTCATCGTCGCAAGAAAATATAGAATGCAAGAAGAACTCTATTTTCTGAGGACACGCTGAGAAATAAGAGAGCGCTGTATAAAACAAACAAACAAATAAAATAGAAAATAAAACAGCGTGTGACGTGCCGGGCTTATTAGCCCTGGGGGGGCCGGACCAAATCTCCTCTCAGAAACGGCTAATAATGCATCGCCAAAATAAAACAGATCATGATATCATGGTGTTTTCCACAAGCCGGTTATTAAGGTCGGCCCATGTATTTTTGAATATCCAATTCAGCCATTCGTTTTTTGTTTTTTTTTCTTTTTAAATCATCTTAGAAAAACATCCAAGTCTTGTCTTATCCACACCTCGCGGTCAGACGGAAAGAAATGCGACGGAAAAACTTCGACTCCGTTCACCTGAAGACGTATAAGGTTTGTCGGCCGGCAAGCACCCGAGGCCGATGCTTTTTGAAGGTCTGAAATCTTCCCCTTTGTGACGGAGCGGCATCGCCGGTCGTCGCACACCCGGGGAGGCCGTGAGAGACCTTGAGATACCGGGAGAATTTCTAAGTCGAGATCTGACCGTATATACCGAGAGAAGTATTTCTCAGCCGTATAAAAGGTGAGCCGTTTCTATTCTTTTAACGAGTCCGGAGACTCATTGGTTGCCCGTGCTGCATATCCTGCGCGCAAGGTCGTGAAGGGGCGGCGGTGGTGGGGGGGTGGGGGGGTTCAATCCCAGCAGGCACTGGGCAGGAGGAGGGGTCATCACATATGTAGACACACAGACATTCACTCTCTCACTGCTATGGAATATTTAATCTTCCCTTTGAGGAAACCCCTGCGGTTACAGAGCTGAAGCCCCCTCTCCCCCCACACTTTGCACCTGGAGTTGAACCAGGAACCTCCTGGCAGCAGGATGCAGTATTTAATTGTCAATTCAAGTATAAAATTATTGAAAACTCTTATAATAAACTCTCTCATTTGGTTATGACTTGCACGTAGTAAGCAAATGAAAATAGTAATTAAGCAAATGGGAAACGCTTTGGATGATTCTCTTTTTTTTTCTCCATATTGCATTTAGATTAATGCTTCTGCATTTTCATATTTGCATACATATGTGGAAAAATTAAAGCGCAGTTATGGAATTAGATGTTTTTCAAATGAGATCATCTGAGCGATCCCCCTCTCCGCCCCCCCAGTGCACCTTTTCCACGATTCCTCTTTCAAACCGGAGCTCAGGGATAATTGTTTACTGAAATTACGAGGGGGGAGGAGGGGGGGGGGCGCTTTTGTTCATAAAAAAAAAAAAAAGGGGGGTCGTCAGCCCATGATAGACGTGCCTATGTGTCCAGGCTGACGGCGAACAGCTGACGGTGCTCGAAATCCAACCATCCTTTTGGAGAAGCCGATTCTCGGCGCCTCCTTTTTTTAAAAAATTATTTTGAAAAGCTGTTAACTTCACCTGATGCCGTCCGCCGTTTTAAAGCTCCTCCGAACAGAACCAACAGAAATAAAGAGACAGCTTGCTCAAGGATTTAAAAATGGACAGAGGATGAATCAAAGCACGTTATGCAGAAAGGGAGGGGGGGTGTACGTGGGAGGGGGCTAACAAAGGGAGCGCACAAGACCTTCCTCCTCTAATTCCACACACCATTAAATTGTAATTTCAGTGCTTGATATATTTATGCATTAAAACATTATGGCCGCCCACCCGAGCGATAACTATGCAGACTAAGCCTGGTGGTCCAGGCGATCCGACCCCCTCCTCCCTCATGGTGGGGGCATGGGGAAATACATATGACAAAGTTCACAATGCCCAGGATCTCCTTTGACTGAACCTCCGAGCCAAGCAGCCGCAGCGGTGGATAATATCGTTACCAATTGTCACCAACAAGGGATGTCGCAGACACGCAAGGGCGGGAGGCGTCATCCTTAATAAATAAGGGGAACACAAAACCATAGCGTGGAGTCAAACAGAACCGAAGTTGCGGCTAAAGTCAGGAACGGGTATTAAAATAAAATATTAAATTGAGAGGCACGTCTGTCGCTATATTCAACGACAAAACGTACCACGGCAACCAGATTGCTTTGTGTGATGAGTTTTGAAGTTTTTAGAAGTAAATAGATGCTGACAGTTATAACAGGAGAATCCTCTTGAACGAGCGTCGACATGATTTAATTTGATTTATCATCAAATATATATACAAAGACGTACCGACGGAAGCAACTGATTAAAGGATGGATCAATAACATCTATAATCCTTCTGTGCATGGCATTAAACAAATAGCTCCATAAAAGTAGCCCGACTGCATGTTAATATTAATAACAGTGTCATTATTTCTGACGTAAAAGTCTTTGTAACAAGTGAGAAATAATGTGAGAGCGTAATAGAAAATAGTATGTATGCTAATGCACTAAATGTCAAAGATCAACAGCTACAAGGATATAATCTGCCTCAGCGCCATTGGAATCGCTCGCTATCCATCAATTTATAAAAGTAATCTCAGCCAACGCGAAAAGATGAAATTCAAAATGGTGCCGGGCCGGTTCGTGTCCGTGGAACGTGATGGAGGAGCGGGAAGTGATTTCCTACATTAGGGCCGTTTAACCCCCTCTAGAGTTTTAGTTACCATAGTGACACGATTCCTCTGTAGGTCTCTGTAGCTTAATTTACGAAGGCAACACGTCCTGCTAGGCTTCAAACATTAGTTACCATGGCTACCATGGTAACCATGGTGACATGGTGACATGTCCTGCAAGGCCTGCAGCGTTAGTTACCATGGTAACATATCCCACAGTTACTCCACAGCATCAGTTACCATGGTGTCATGCCCGGTTATGAGTAGACAGCATCACGTACCATGGTAACGTGATCCCGCAAGGACTAAAGCGCCGGTTACCATAGTAACCTGTCCCAGCGGAATTAAAGCATCAGTTACCATGGTGACACGTCCTGCAGGAAACTTAAGTACCTTTGTGATACTAAAAATTCTAGGGCGAACCTGACGTTTCCACGCTGTTACCAGTTCCTTCTGTGTGACACACAGAGCCGCGCCGAGAAGCATCCGCGAGGAAGAGGATCACGCGAAAAAAAAACACGAGGGGTGATCTCCGTCCCAGATAGAGATCATGTGTTTATAGGCCTCCTTTCACATACATTAGCAGAGTAAACAGGTGTAACTGATCCAATTAATCAAGGTCGCCGTGTTTCCTTGTGTCACCGCCAACCAGTGAGCCAGAGCCCGGCAGCCTCGCTGGAACCGGCCCTTAATTAACGTGATCAATTACACCGGAGTTCGGAGGAAAACAAACACAATGAAATGAAACGGGCCAGCGGATGGGAGGCTGAGGGGTTCTGAGGGGGAGCGAGGGGGCACAAACGGGCACGACTTGTTTTGTAGTCTTTTTTTCTTCGTGTGTTCAAAGCGCCGCGTGTAAGTCGCCTAACGAACTCCACATCCTGCGATGTGCGCCGGATTCAAAGATGCAATCGGATGATGAAAAAGTGAAAGTTGACCGCCAAGGATAATAGCAAAGCACTGAAACTGATTCAGGGAAGGGTTTCCCGAGATATACACACATGGAGATCCGAGCTTGATTTCAAGAATTAAACACGCTGTTCTAAAAATTGTCTAAAATAGCCTCTATCGGCTTTTGGTAATTGTCATTATTCATTATCAGCTACCTTGCAAAAAATGACCTGAAAAATTCAAAGTAAAATCCTTCCAAAATGTGCACAAAAAGAAAAAAGCACCCTTATAGCTTTAAATCATGTTGCAATTTTTAAAATCAACAAAAATACATCGAACATAAAGTTAAAGGAAATAAAAAATCATTTTGAATTTATTAAGGTGCACGGTGGCGCAGCGGTCAGGGCTTCGGCCACGCGGCACAAAGAGCCCTGGTTCAATTCCGACAGGGGGAACTTTCTGTGTGGAGTTCATCTGCGTGGGTTTCCTCTGGGTTCTCCGGTTCCCTCCCACAGTCTGAAAACATGCAGCAGGTTAATTGGAAAAAAAAAAATTGGGAAAATTGCCGCGAATGACCGAGTGAGTGAATGGTTGTTTGTCCGTATATGTGACTGGCGACCAGTGAAGGGTGAACCCCGCCTCTCGCCTGATGACAGCTGGGATAGTCTCCAGCATCCCCCGCGACCCTGAGTGCAGGATAAGCGGCAGACGATGGATAGATGGATAAGGTACAAAAATCTATTTTGTGGGCGGGGTCCAGCCCCAACAACCTTGAGACCCCCGATGTCAACAACTAAAATAACATCTTTGGTGTAAGGACTATTTTCAAAATATTGGAAGATAGCAGGTGTTTGAATTCGAACATTTCTGCCAGGTTGCATCAGATGCAGAGGGATTCAGTCATAGAAATGCTTTTTTTTTTCCCCTCTCTCTCTCTCTTTCTGCATTTGTTTGCGTATATGCAGAATGTGTGTGTGTGTGTGTGTGTGTGAACGCGCACATGCATGCTCCCCTTCATGTCACACTATCCATCACAGGCAGCTCTTGTAGCGGGTGGATCACGGCGGGTTACGGTTTCGCTCCCTAAGCTAACCGCTGGGAAGTTGATGTATGTGCTGTCGAGCAGCAGTTAATGAAACAACAGCCAGCGCCGCCTGTTTGTCTCGAGCCTTCCTCTTCCCCTCCGCGTCTCCCATCTCACTGCATCTGAAGCATTTCAAAATTGTCTCGGACGATACCTCACTTTGGAGCTTTTTTTTTTTTTTTTTTTTGAATACCCTTTTCTGTCTCAAATAAACATTCTCTGAATTATTTACATGTAATTCCTTTCAAACTATTGCGCTGCATTTTCTCGGTCTTTTAAAATCTGTCAGGCAGATGCTCTGAGAAAAAAGAGATTAGCAAATTAGGTCACATGAACTGTGTCGATTTTTTTATGCAGATTTGTATTTGTTTGTGATCTTATTAATTTGTGCTGCTGCTCTGCAAGTTATTCTCTTTGCCACATATATTATCCCATGATTTCAGGAAAAAAATTGATGATTTTTTTGTGATAGAAATCTGTGATGTGATATCAAAGTAGGGTGGGAAAAAACCCTTAAAAGCGTTTTTAAATTTGAATGATTTTTTTTTTAACTATCTCAAATATTCCTTCACTTTCTTGCTGATCCATCCTGTTGAAGCTTTCGCAGCAATTTCTTAGCAATTAATTGAAATCATTTTCATAGGATTTGCTGCAGTTAGAAAACAAATATTGTGGAATTTTATTTCATCTTTGTCGTTTCATTGCCAATGAAATTTTCCGACAAATACATATGACAAAAATCCTTTTCTGAAGATTTACTGTCGACGGGTGATTAACCCGTCCTGCATTTTAGATATAAATACAGTCAGATGGCATTTTTGTGTTTTTCAGGATAGGGATGCTGAGAACCAACAACAAACAGCAAATGCTGATATTCCTTAGAAACACGTAAAAAAAAAAAAAAGAAATAATAAAAGCAGCAGGCTAAACACCGGTGCTTTATAAAAATGTGAAAAAATTATATTCACATTGTAAGGAACAATGTGTCGGCACCTTCGTTGCCGTATCAAGCGATGAGGGCTGTTTTCGGCGCGGGGGTTCAGTTGTTGTGCCGAGTGAATCCTGCAGCCGCTGCATTGTGTCGCAACCAGAACTTCATTCACTTTCATCTTCCTCTTCATGTCTTTAAGCTCTTAATCAGCCTTTGCCCATACTTTGATTTGTTCTCCGCACCGTCACTGGTCGCCTGAATGAGGCTGAGTGTGTGTGTGTGTGTGTGTGTGTGTGTGTGTGTGTGTGTGTGTGTGTGTGTGTGTGTGTGTGTGTGTGTGTGTGTGTGTGTGAGTTGCATGGCAGTTAAAAACAGAAACTCAATTAATTTAAGCCTTTTTAATTAGCCTCAGCCTTGGTTTTAGCGTTGTTTACCCTCCTCCTCGCTCCTGCTCGCTCCTCCTCTCGCTCCTGCTCAGCACAGCTCTGCTCCGGCTTTGTTTCTAATGATCCGTCACTTTCTCAGTGTTTTGTGCAGCTGTCAGCATCTCAGCTGGACACAAAACTCGCTCACAGCACTAAACACGTCTATGGAGAACTTTTCCCGCGATATGTCGGGAGCGGGCTGCATGCGATGCCGTCTACGTTACTCTGCAACCTGTGCTACATAATCACTTTGTGCTTTGACGCTACATCTAATACACTGGGCTTCATGTATTTCTCTGGAGTGCACATATTATTCTTTTTATATGCAACTCCTCTGTGCACTGCAAGAAATACTACATCCTGCCTATGTCTATGCAACATATACTACCACATACTACTTGGATTATTCACTGTGTAATGCAAAAGGATACCCTGTGCTGTGTGTCTGTATTGCATATATTACCCTTTAATGCATGTATTACCCACTGCAGCATATCTCTCCGCACTTAATGTCCAACTCTATACGGCATATATTTCCCTGGACCGCACATATTACTCCATACTGCATGCATTTCTCTGCGGTGCATAGATTTATGTATGCCGCGTGCACAGCATTTATTACTCTGGACTGCATATATTACTCTGGGATACTTATATTACTCTGTACAGCATTTAGTTCTCTGCACTACAGAGGAATGCTGTACTGCAGATATTGCTCTGGGCAGTGCAGATTACTGCGTACAGCACATATCACCTATTGTTACTATGTAGAGTGCAGGAAATAAAAGGAGGACGAATAGAAGAAACAGAGAGAAGGTTCCCAAACTGAAAAAGCAGGACTTGATTGGAATGCGCGTTTGTTTTCATTCTGCCTTTTTGTTGAATATATGGTAAGTGTGTGAGTGCGAGTGGATCGTTACACTCCTAGTGAGGTTTGATGGAGAGGGTTTGGAAGGATAGAAACGGGCTCACACACACACACACACACACACACACACACACACACACACACACACACACACACACACACACACACACACACACACACACACACACACACCTTTGATCAGGACCCAGAATGGCGGCAGTGCCTGGCTGACAGTCCGACAGCTGCCAATTAGAGCAGCAGCCTGAGGCATCTGGCCTCAGCCTGCAGCCACCAGCTCGTCTCTACGCAGGATGTGCGGGGGGTTTCCTGCCCGCTCTAATCACACTTTCTGCTGCCCGAGCACATTTTCCCAAAAACTTCTTGAGAATTATCTTTGCCAAGAGGGCTTGTACATAAAGTGACGAGCATGTTCACGTCAGATGTGCCGTGTTTCATCCCTCATAAATTATTCCTCGCATGTGGCTGTTGGCTCACGGTGGCCTGGATCCATGTGCTTCAGGACATTTGTGAAGCACTCAAATGATGATTAAAAGCTGTGCCATATCATGTCATCCATGATGTATTGCTACATGATCTCAGTGGGATGGAGGCATTAACCCTTAGCGTCCTCGCCGAGGATATAACCCAAACACTAGGACGAGATTTTTTTTTTTTTTTTAACAAGCACATGCGATTGACCTGGAAACGATACCGTGTCGCGGTGAAGGGCGAACAAAACGACAAATGAGGAGATGCGGTGTCCTTCGTGGACATTGCTATTAAAAAAATTCTTCCGAATGTAAAACCAGACTTGTGTCTACGCCCTGCGCCGATAAAGTATCCGTGCAGAATCTCCACAAAAGCACGCCGTTGATAATGTCAGCATACAGTAGGTTCTCGTGCCCTCGCCACGGCTGCGGGAATCAAGGAGAGGTTGTAGAGCGACGCTGGAGGAGTGCAGCGGGGGGAAAATTAGTCAATAACACACCAGCTAGGCTAACCGCCGCAATCGTTAAATGGGTCGCCAAAGACTGTGTCGACCCATCAGCTTGAAGACAAGGAGCTGCAGGCCGTTATCCAGATGACATTTAGGGTGCTGACAGGAGATCACTGGACATTAGCAAGCGACCGGGACACACACACACTCACCTAACAACCCCAACACATTTCTTTTTGTAGATACTCCTTTAAGCACTTGAAAGGACATTTTTTCAGCGTATTTAAGTCAAGTCAGATTTTATTTATACGGCACCAAATCACGGCACAGCTGTCCGATGACGCTTTCCATGCAGAGCAGGTTTGGACCCCATTCTTTAAAATGAAGCCTTAGGATTTCCTCAGCCTTTGGCGGGCAGATACCACGCGGGCGGCCTTCTGTCTCGACCAAATTACCATCAGCGCCAAAACCGGTGTGTGATCGAACTCATCAAGTAAAATCGCCTCCTTCCAGTCGCTTCAATCCGGACACGCTTTACGTCAAGAATCCACCCGGTTACAGCCGCAGCTTTCAGATATACGAGGAAACTCAACCTAGCTGTGTTTATATCCTAACGCCAACTAGTGTGCCCACAATTTAATTGTGGCTTCACAGATAAACACCAGCGGGTTAAAATTGCCCACCGTCTGCGTCACCTGCGGTGGGGGATCTACGTCGAGCCGACGCAGACGTGTAAACCAGGCTTAGTGTTCGCCGGCCTCTGGCTGTCGCTGGGAAAGAAAAAAAAAACAAAACTGGCGGGGACGAGGTTCGAGATTCCTGGATCAGTTTCCAGTCGGCATAAACAAAGTAAAATGTCTGTTTGATTATAAAAGGCCACATCAAGACAAGTCATCAATCTTCATGAAATCCCATCAGTGTTTGGCAGGATATCCGTCTTCAGCGCAGCTCGCGTTGCAGTTTTGACATGGAGCCAGATGAAGGGGGCTGAGGAGAGACCTTAACTCCAGGAGATGGATATTAAAAGGCTCTATAATATTCCGGTATATGGCTCACTTCACTGCTCTCGCTTTGGGCTCTTTAGTGGGAAATGGCTCTGAAAGGTCACGCTAACATGTTATTTGGGTGGAGATAATCTTCCATCAAGAGAGGCTTTTTGTCCTTTCTGCGCTCCTGGGCAACATCTTGACTTTTTGCAAATGTTGAGCGATCATCAAATGACAAATGTTGACCGTGCACTTCTTTTGAGCTGCGTTGGTTTCTAGAGCCTTCCTGCTCGGGGATTACGCATAAGCTCTGCTGGCTCACTACACTCGAAAAAAAAAAAAAAAAGTCACGTTTTGGTTAAATCCCACATTTCTGATTAGTAAACAACTTTCCACTACAATCTCAATCAATTATGCGTAAAATAACTTATTTTCCCCCCCAAAAAAATCTAGCAGTTCATTTAGACTTTAATTTAGATCTAAATTTGACTAATAGATCAGCTTTGTGCAAAAAGAAATCCTTGAATATTGGGTAATGGTTCAGTCAAAAATTAAAAGAATGGAGTTAAAGATCCAAGTCACATTAAAAACTAATTAATGTTTGAGTATAAAAGATTCACAGCCCAAAAGTCAGTAGATTAAAAAAAACTTAATCATATGGCAAATGTATTCATTTATTCATTGTCCATACCCCCTTGCACTGCACGTGTGGTTAACAGGGCTGCTGGAGCCAATCCCGGCTGACATTTGGGGCGAGAGGCAGGCTTCGCCCCGGACTGGTCACCCGTCAATCACAGGGGCCACATACAGACATACAAGCATTCACCCTTTCACTCACACGTCATACGGAGATATGCAACCCATTTACCTCTAATTACAAATGTATGTTTGAATCGTGACTTATTACATCAGACTGGGGGGGGGGGGGGGGCAAAGGGGGGGGGGGGGGCCCCGGGCAAATAAGGGGGGCCCCCCT
>CAAKHD010013948.1:69149-89212 GCA_901007705.1 Fistularia tabacaria
ATACGTGGGGGTTCATGGCGTGGCAGTGATTTGGGGTGGGGGGGCGGGGGGGGGGAGGAAGGGGGGGGGAGCGTCTCCGAGCGATACAAGAAGGTCCCCGTCTCTGCCGCGGAATAATCAATCAACCAAATCACCGCTGCTTCCACTCTTCCTTCCTTCCTCGCCTTCCCTCCTCTCAGGCCGAGCCGAAGACGAGTGATTTGCAGGCGGATTCTTTTTTTTTTTTTTTTTTTTCTTTTTCTAAAGCGACACATCAGCTGGATGGCTTTCGGGGGGATTTTGAAAATTATCTGCCGTCAAAATGTAATAAAAGTGAATTTCATTCTCATCTCGCCTGACTTATACTATTTTTACATATAAGTAAAGGCCGGGGAACAGATCCTTATACGAGGGATATTATCTGACAGTGAAATTGGATGGTTGATTTCTTTTTTTTTTTTTTTTCACAGCAGAAATTGTGATAGATAATTCCACCGTTGAGCGGCACAGTGGTTAGCGCTTCTGACTGAAAGCAAGAAGTTTCCTGGTTTGATTCCGACAGGAGTTTCCATGTTCGCCCTGTCTGATTGGCGTCCCGGACGTGTGAATGACAGGGTGAATGTTTGCATGTTGCTATATGACTTGTGAATGGTTGCAAATGGATCTGTGTCTCTATATGACGTGAAAGTGTGCATGGTTGTTTGTCGCTATTTGACATGTGAGTGAGAGTGTGAATGATTGCATGTCTCTGCGTGTGGCCCTGTGATCGACTGGCGACCGATCCAGGGAAAAAACTCCGCCTCTCACCCAATGACAGCTGGGCTCCGGGGCCTCCGCTGCCCTGGGGGCAGGATAATGATTATTGAAAATGAATGAATGAATTCTATCGTCTACATCCACACGACGGATACTTTACTTTTGTCAGTTCTGCACTGATTTAAGAAAGTTTTTTGCTCATTTTCCCATCAATTGGCTTAAAGATGACACCAGCAGAATAATTATTGGCAACAATCTGTCTCATCTCTGCAAAACAATTAGCTATTTATTCGACGTAAATCACCTAAAATACTGAAATAAAAACCAAAATGATCAACAAAGAATCAATTTTTCCTATAACTATTATTTAAAACGCACTACTTTTTTTTCTTTTTATTTCACAATAAGCTATTTCTATTCTCCATTGATTCAGAAAAAAAACTGTGAATCGGAAAAAAAAACAAAAACAAATGACAGACGGTCGCTTTGTGCCCTTCTCCCTTGTTATATCCCGTTACTGTCCCAGCAAATGCCTTCATGTTGGCGGTATAAAGTGGACACCCGGGAGACTCGGGGGGTTCAGCGCCTTGATATGTGAACCCTGCGACTGGCGTTGTGCTCCTTCCCACCCAGAGATCGATACCTGACTGGGAGCAGAGGGCAAACTTCCCCCCAGGCTGCTGCATAATCAATAGCCATGTGGGCTCTCGCTAATTAAACTGCCACATTAATATATCTCTCAGTGAAAGCTACCTCTTGGGGGGGGGGGATTGGAGGGGTTCAGACAGTCGGAGCAAAGAAGCTCCATCGAGACCCGTGAGCGTAACGATACAGTCGACTCAACGTTTATTTAACGAAGAAAGAACCGGGGGGGGGGGGACTAAAGAGGCTACGGTTTTCATTTATTCCTTCTCACATTTCAGGAGACATTTTCTATTCTCACACTTCCTTCCACTTTCTTCTGTAAACCAAATCTCAGCGCCAGATTAAAAAAGAAAAAAAAAAAAAAAAAGAAACTAAATGAAATATTGAACTTTTTTTTCCCCCCTTGAGGGAAACAAAGGGTCGTGTTTTTCTTATCTAGAGGTAATTTTCCCGCATCGCTTTCGGTAGCTTTTATCTGCATTTCCTGCAGAATAAATCTCTTTAAATGCCGACGTGCGGGTTTCGAATCGCTGGTCGTTTGCCAATTTTGCAGCCTATTTCTTGCCGATCTACAAAGAATTCTTTTTCAAATGCGACAATTCGATCGATTACTGGGGGCATCGTTTGGTATTACACACATTTTTTTAAACTTTAATTTCAGTGAATTTTTAGTGTCTATTTTTTTCTGAATCACACTGAATCTTATTGGCATAAAAGGTGCAACGAAAGTAAATAAAAAAATATTATTCTTACTTGAGTAGAAGCCTTTTCGTCATTATTTATTTTGTGATTAGGAAGTTTTGTAAAAAAAATAAATAAATAAATAAAAATTAAATTTTTGGGGGGGCAAAAGTGAAGAATCACCAAATTTTGTCAGGTAATTTATAAAAAAATAGAAAAAAAATTACATGTCGTTAAAACTGAATGCATCACGGTGTATTAAAGCAAAATTACCTTGTCATTTAATTTATCTAATTCACATTTTGGGGTCTCCAGTGAACCTACTGCATGCTGTGGGACTGTGGGAGGATCCCCAAAAACCCGGAGGAAGCCCACGCAGACACAGGGAGATTAAGGCGGAAGCCCCAACCACTGAGACATGCCATTATCATTACTATTATTATTATCATCAGCAATATTTCTATATAGCTCTAGTAGTGGTGATAGTTGTGGTAGTGCAATTTGTGCGTGGTCCCGCCAATATTTTAAACAACAGAATGAAGGAAGCTAACTTCATGTTCACATGATTCAATTTAGACTGAATCTGCTGGATGGAGTGAAATGCTGAGTGATGTGAGGAGGCGAGGGAGGGAGGGACGGGAGGGACACGGAGGGGGGAGGGTGACGAGCAGCGAGAGGAAAAACCCTCAGGAGAGAATATGAGGTTGAGAACACGGAGGAGAAATAAAAGAGAGTGTGTCAGACAGAGAGAGAGGAAAAGAGGGAGGGGATGAGGGTGGGGGTGAGGGGTCTGGAGGCATTAATATGTAATTTATTGATGAGGGGGGAGAATATTAGCCGCGCGCTGTGGAGGCGAGGTGGATCCAGCCTGCCGTGGAAGTCCCTTACGTTAGCATTATGCGCCTTTCCATTTAGGCACTTCATACATACTAATACATTTACATCCACGCACATCCACGCACAGACGCACACACACATGCGACCTCCATCTCTCTTCCTCCACTTGCCTCCTCCGTCCGAACACTGAAAGAGCTGAAATGCAGTTTGCGGTCCGGCGTTATTTAAAATCTATCCTGTTTGACTCAGGATTCAGCTGGAGGGATGATGAATGGCTCACCGTTCCACATGCTCACCGGATATTTCGAAAAGAAAAACAAAAAAAAAACAAACAAACGAGTGAAGGAAGTATTCCTCCTCTGCCACGACGGATGCGTCCGATTGTCCGGCAGGACCAGCTAATCTGTGCCTGAGACGGATCCGTCGCCGATACAGTACCCGCGTATCTTTATCGACGGGCAGTACTGGGGCTCCCGCCTCACACCGAGAGGGAACCTGGTTCAATTCCAACAGGGAACGACTTCGACAGTTTCCTACAGGTTCTGCAACCAGGAGTGTGAATGAGGGAGGGAATAGTCGTTCGTCTGTATAGACTTTGCACCACTTGCTCCTTGACTCTACAAATTACCCTGGGCCTGATTTCCCCTTTTTTTTTTTTCTTTTTTTTTCCTTTTTTTTATAATTCCATGTTGTCCGCCAGGCGCCGATAAATCACGGCAAATTCCTTGTATTTGAAAAATACTTGGCGATGAAAGAATTTCCGATTGTGATTTTGACATGCGGTTGAGAGGGAATGGTTGTACGTGTCTAGATGACGTGTCTGTGGAGGTTCTCGGTCATCCAAATGGACTTGAATTTCTTTACTACTTCTTCAGCTCTGAAGAAGCCTCTCCGATGAGGGGTGAAACGTCTCCAAGTGTCTGTATGACGTGTGAGTGAATGTTAGTTCGTCTGCATAAAACACGTGAACGGGTGAGTGAAGGTCGGTTCTCTGGAAGACACGCGAGTCAACAGTTTGTCTCTATATAACCCGAATGACAGTGTGAATGGTTGCTTGTCTCTATAGGATATGTGAATGAATGAAACCCCGCCTCTCACCCAATGACAGCTGGGATAGCCCCCTCCGCCCTGCGTGCAGGATAAATATAGATCATGAATGAATGTTTATCAATGTGTTACGGAAACTCTCCAGCAGATGGCACCGCAACTCAGCACCTCCAGCGTACACGTTTACAGAGGTATTCGCTTGCCGACTCCGACATGAATACTGTTAAGTACGGGGCGTCGGGGCTCGGCACTTCGGCGCAATGTCCCTCCGATCGGAAGGTTGGTGGTTCGATTCCCTGCTCCTCCTATCCGCATGGCAAAGGGCGATACTCTGAACCCCCCTCCCGATGGCCTGGATAGTGCCCGGCACGGCGGCTCGGCCACAATCGGCGCGTGAATCCAACGTATAGCGCTTCGAAGCTGGAAGGTTCTCAGGTGCTACGTGTAAGTGGAGACCGTTTACCATTTTCCTGCGTTTAAAGAGAGAACGGAAAAAAGTCGAGTGGCCCCTTTCAGCAAGAAACTTTCTGAAGATAAAACCAAAAATGATGAGTTGATCCAGCTTGAGGAGCTCGAGAAGATTATTTTAACAGAGGGATCTTTATGACCAATCTTTGCCAAGTACTTGTTTCATCTATCTTGGTTTTTGTTGGAGTCACACCAGCAGTCATCCATCAGCTGGAGGATGGTGTCCTGCCGGCAGTCTTCATCGTGTCACAGTAATCTGTCGGAGTTCATTAATCCTGATGATCCAAACGTTTTCTGGTTTAAATGAACCTAAAAACAGTTTGGTAGAGAAACGCTGACGACTTTGAATTTTTTTTTTTCTTTTTTTTTTTTTGAAATGCAGCAAAGTTATTAAATGTCCCGGTCTTTAATTCTCCGTGACGAGGAACTTTTCCGTTCGTTCATTATCTGTAACCCTTATCCTGCACACAGGGCCGCTGGGGCGGGGAAGGCAGGGGGGCGATGGGGGAGCAATCCCAGCTGAAATTGGACGAGATATCATATTTCATTTTTCAACACGGTGACACGCGGTGTCGTACATTTGAATCTGGGGTAAAGTGCAGCCGCGCTGTCTTTGCGTTCACAAACAAGGACCTAACATTGGAATTAGAAAAAAATACATAAAAAAAGGAACCATTCAAAGAGATCTCAACTTTTACCCTGAAAAGTTTGCGTTTTTTTTTAAGGACAGGAATCGAGTCGAACGAACGCTGAAAAATAACAATTATAAAATGATGTTCGATATCCATATATATATATATATATATATATATATTAATTCATTCATTTTTCATTGGGGGTTAGGTGGGGGAGAGGGGGATCTCTATGGGCGGCCGATCTATCGCAGGGTCACATATAGAGACATACAACCATTCACTCTTTCATTCACGAGTCATATCGAGATAACAACCATTCACCCTCTTATTCATGCGTCATATAGACACACACAACCAGGCCGAAGCGCTAACCACTGCGCCATCATGCTGTCCTATAAACTTGTATATTTATAAGTATATGTACAGTACATACCCGGGCAGCACGGTGGCGCGGTGGTAAGCACTTCGACAAGCGGGACCTTTCTGTGAGGAGTTCGCACGTTCTCCCAAAGTCCAAAAACATGCAGCAGGTTAATTGGGGAAAAAAAATGCCCCGAATGAGTGAGTGAGTGACTTGTTGTTTGTCTTTATATGTGGCCCTGCGATTGAGCGGCGACCAGTCCGGGGTGTACCCCTGTACCTCTCGCCCGATGGCAGCTGGGATAGGCTCCAGCATCCCCCCACGACCCTGAGTAAGACAAGCGGCAGACGATGGATGGATGGATGGAAGGGATGGATGGATGGATGGATTCACCCGTTGCTGTGTATCTTCACTGCCCCCACGATTCGATAACGATTCACCAGTCTATGATTCGAATATGTATCACGATGCATCATATTTTCAATTTTCTATATCATCACACATGGCTTTTTCATTCAGATAACTGCGATCCCTTTATTGAGGGCGCTTTAATATTAAGATATGAACAAATGTCTTTTTGTTGTTTGCTGTGACTTACTTTCGCTCAGCCTGCCATCGGCTGCTGGTTCCTCATATTAGTGATGTTCCAAAGTTTTTTATTTCTGCATGGCAAGTTTTACAAATTGCGTGGGTCTTATCCAGCTGACGCCTCTGGACAATGTCATTAAAAACCAAGATGTCGCCAGATATTGGCCTTCAAATTGTGTGGATTTTTTTCTTTCGCTTCAGCTGCCGCTGCTTCGTTCCTCCACCATCTTGCATTTGTTTTTTGTTTTGTTTTTTTACTGTGCCTGCGCTAGGTTCGCACCTGTGTCCTTCACCAATAACGCAACTTGATCTTTAAAACCTTATTGTCCAGGCAGAACCTGGAAACCCGACCGGCAAACCTGTTTTATTTTGAATTTAAAAATTGATCATGTGCCTTAACTGCATCGAATACGAATCGTCCAATTAAGCATCTCGATGGATCTTTGAATCGATCATTTTCTGCACCCCTTATATATACACACAGTATATTTCCACTTAATTTGATTCTGAGGTAGATACAATGGGAAAAGATAGTCTTATTCAAAGATTTATGAATCTGTATCTTCATTTAAATCAATATATCTGAAACATGTACTCGTTACCATTGGGTGTTGTAAGAAACTGATTATACAAGGAGTTCTTTCGAGGGATCATACGGAACTGTATGAAACATCCCTGCACTGAGAATGTACTCTATACTGCACTGAAGTGGAAATCTGACATTTTAAAAATAAATTATAGTTAATTACAAAAGGCTGAATTGCAGTTTCGGAGCACGTTTTAGAAATTTGGCGTCCCTGGAGGGTGTGGCCTCTCACCCAGGGACTGACGGCTCAGGGGGCTATCGCTTCCGTGTGACACCCGATTTCCGGCTAGCCGCGATGTTCTTTAAACATCTGCAGAGCAGACTCATCTAGGGTCCGCAGAGGTGATGAGCCGCGTGCGTTCTACTGTGCAAATACCAGACCCGGTATAAACAAGTAGCGGGCCTTCGCCTGGTTGTGTAACAGACCATAAACAGTCCGTTGCTTTAACATAATGAACGTCTTCGGGGACAGTGATGTAAATCCTGCTGTAAATGCAGGAAAAAAAATAGGTCAGTACGTAACAAAGGCAGAGGCGTGCGATGACTTGTGAGTTTAAAACACATTTAGCCGGGATCAATGTACAGGAGTGGAGGAGCTTATCTCACGCTGGCAGACTGTACTGCGCGCCGACATGCCGGAGAACGCACCCAACGATCGTGTTTGATTAACCACGCGCCGCCGCAGACAAAAACAGGCGAAGAAAGGAAGAAAAGGGGACGAATATGAGAGGCGGAAGCTGCTAATTGATTTGCTACAGAGAAACAGTCAGGAGCTTCATTTGCCAAAGTGCTGCTGGGGGTGTAGCCCCTCTTCCACATGCGCGCGCATGTGTGTGTGTGCATGCACTACCGCACACACACTGACAAACAGAATGGGAGGAAAGTGATACGCTCCGGAAGACATTATCGGAGCTGTGTGATCACCAGTGATCGCCCCCCCGTCCCCCGTCCCAGCAGATTCAGAGACCAGGGCTGTTCAATAATCACCCCAGGAGGGATCTCAACCCGCTTCCAGCGACAACAGTCTGCTTCTGTCATTGTAACATGGAATATTTTTATTGCAAAAAAAGAAACAATGTTCTATTGTAACTTCTTCAAAATAAAATCTTAGCTTAACTGGACTAATCTCACAAGACTGTTGTTTTCAACTGCATGAAAACTTTGATGGAATGGGTTCGGTAAAATAAATGCACAGGTTTTGTGTATTGGTGGGAACATCCGCATGTGTGTGTGTGTGTGTGTGTGTGTGTGTGTGTGTGTGTGTGTGTGTGTGTGTGTGTGTGTGTGTGTGCGTGTGTGTGTGTTCACGCGCATGTGACAGGAGCTGTATTATCATCCCCTCCCACACAGCGCCCTCACAAAAGCAGCGTTAATATTAACACGTTATGTAATGGTGGCCCTGGGCTTCATTTCCCTCCCAGATAAACTGCCACGTTCGCTGCACTTTGCTTTTACGACTTAGAAATGTCACACCCCCCCGAACAGGGAGGAGCTCAAAAACCCCACCGAGCCGCGATGCTTCAAACACCAGCACGCTCCGACACCGTGCACGGGGGCTCCTGCGGCCCCCCGGGACAACATGGACATGCTGCTGCAGCAGATTCACAGGAGGACCGATCGCTTGGTTTCCTTTCATATGTGAATCACCTGCTGTACTGTTTGACTGGTATTTCAACTGATATTTTCCAAATTGTATCATTTTATTTCATCATTTCATTAGCTTTTATCTGATTATGCTACTCTTTTTCCATATTTCTAGCTTCTACCTATTTTTTTAGGGATTTTAACTCTGGAAAAGTTTTCAGCCTTGTTTTCAAATAGTTTCTTGCCCATTTTTTTTAGAATCAATTTATTATATTTATTTTATTTTGTTTTGCTTTGTTTTATATTTGTTTTATTTCATTTTGTTTTATTTTATCCCTCTATTTTTTGTGGGGGGGATTGATAACTATACTTTTGTGCCAATTTTGAAAAATAACATTTCAGTTGATTTTGGAGCAATGTTAAACAAAAGAAATAAAAAAAAAAATGTAATTAAAAAAGGAGATCCATTTCTGAAGGAAATATTTTGCATAAAGATATTTGGAAGAACGTAATAGTTAGAATACAAAGGTATTCAATGTATTATGTATGTATTACAACAGAACCTACAAGTATGAGATAAATGGAGAATCTGTTTTATTTTTACATCTTTCATATTATCAACCTCTTGGCTTTATTATCCAAGAAAAATAGGATTTATACAATAAATCAAAGGGGAAAACGCTGACAGTTAAAGATTTGCATCAAAACAAACGATTCTGTTGGATCCGCACTGCAGATCTGACAGAAATCACAGGAAATGATGGTGTACAAGAGGAAATAAATGACACAAAAAAACTAAACTTGGAAACTATTCAGCTACAGGGATCTCCTGGAACCAACACTCAGGATCTGTGCAGAGAAATAGGTGGATTGCCTGATTTAAAACATGCCATCCAATAATATGACAACCCGCATGGCAACAAGATTCGTGAATCTAAAGATTTATGATCCCAACCATTGAAGACAAAGCTGCAGGGAAGTCAGGAAAGCCAACCACCCCCTGTGGATTTTCGCTGATCTTCTCATATCATTTAATAATATATTCCATTCATATTTTTATTAATATTAATATTTTGATTTATTTTCTGTTCAGATCTTGAGCTGATTTTCATGTAGATTTGCTCCTCATTTTTAGTATTTCCATCATTCGTTCTTATGGCGCTTCTTACAAAAAGCAGTGGCGTCGGCTCTCCGAGGGTTTTATGGGTGATTTTTTTTCTATCTTTTTCCTTTTTTTACTTCAACAGGAAGTAAAAAAGACATTTTTACTTCCACATTTTCCATAACTATTCATTAAATTGATGTATTCAATCATTTATCTTTATCTTTTTAATTCCTCATTTATCTATTCATCTTAATTGTTGTTATGTGTTGATGTTAGAATGCCAATTAATGTTAACCTTAATTCAAACCAAAGCGATCAGCAGAAATGTCCTATGGGTTTCTTCATAATCAGCAACAATGTTTTTTTTTATGGCAAAATAAAAAGAATCCATGCAGCTTTCTGCTGCAGCGGGGCGGCAATGTGGAGCAGCGGCATGTTTGTGATCCCTCTGCAACGCGGCCTCCGATCAATACTTGACTTCAGCATTTTATAAATGACTCAATCAATACGTTTTCAATTTTTGCTATTCTAATGTATTCAGCTGGACGTCGCCCAGGGCAACGGAGCAGTCGTATGTAGATGAGCCTGGCACCCTCTCTCTCTCTCTCTCTCTCTCTCTTTCTCTCTCTCTCTCTCTCTCTCTCTCACTCTCTCTGTGCTGCACCAGCAGCAGGTCTCCCTTCAGACCCTTTTCGTTTTAACAAACTTGTAAAAAGCCAAGGTGGAAATGACAGGACATGTAAGGGGGGGGGTGGGGGTTAACAGCGTGGAAGACTGGCCGGGACCCCCAGGTGGGTCTAGAGGCTCAGCCATAATAGATATATATTGCGATGAGCCGAAGCTTTTATTTTAGGTTTTTTTTTTTTCTTTCACAAAATTCTTGCTTTTTTGGTGATAATTGATTTAAAAAAAGGCAACTAGCTTCATTTGAAATTCACAGCAAAAAAAAAAGTATATCAATAAATGCAAATGTGATTTCAATTGCCAAGCAAATATTAAATAAATATTTCTAAAATAAATAAATATGTATATAAAATATAAAAATGATTATCTTATAATTAGATACCAGTTACCCAACAGTCTGCTGGTAATTATGAAAAAAGGCTGACTGATATGAAATTGGAAAAAAGGTTTCATCTGTTTTTTTGCACTGGAAGTTACTGTAGAGATCTGGAAGGCAGAAATGATAAGATGCATGAGTCGGAAAGAGGCGAGAACTCTAAAACCTTACATTTTTCCATTCTTTCTTCAGCAGCTATTAAATCTATCAACCCGCCAGCCTTGGATCATCTCTCTTTGCACCTCCAGTCTCCCAGTAAAATGTATGTCAACCAGGCACTCCTTCTCCCCCTCTTCAGCTTCCCATTCTGCTCTGTTTCACTTAAGATGTGATTGCTTCATGCCTGGAATGATGCATTTCGCCATGAAAAGAAAGAACGTCCAGTTCTTTTCCCGCCTGAAGTGTGTGGCTGCAGCCCCCGTCCAGATCTGTCTGCTGGCAAACTTTTCTCTGCGCACACTTTCTTTCATCATGGATCCTCCTAATAATCTCCTAGTCTCACGCCGACAACTTGAGCATCCATAACCAGCGCACTTCAAGGGGAATAGGCTTATGGAGGGAGAGAGAGGGATGGGGAACGAGAGAAAGAAGGACAGAGGGAGCGAGAGAAGGAACAAAAAAAAAAGACACAGAGAAGGGAGGGGGGGGGAGATTTCCCTGCAGTATAATTTGCTGATACAGATGATACAGTGATGAAGAGAGAGTGAGATACACGCACGCACGCATGCACGCACACACACACACACACACACACACACACACACACACACACACACACACACACACACACACACACACACACACACACACACAGATCTGCAAATTGGAACTCTCCTGCTCCCTACTGGTCACAGTTGTCATCTCGCTCCCTCACATGGGTGTAACTCCTCACTCCTCTATTCAGCCATAATAAATGGATAGAGGGAGAATAAAGAGAAACTAAGATCTTAGAGATGTTAGTTATTCCTTCTTATCCATGCGGCACTTTGGGAACCGTTTTCTTTGTTCCACACCGTTAAAACCCCTTTGTTCTGTAAAATAAATGCCAGTGTTAAAAAATTAATTAATTTAAAAAAGGGATGTTTTTATTTATCTATTTAAAAAACACAACTCAACCTAAAATAAGCAATAATTCACCAAAGCGGTGATTATCTGTGAATCGAGAAATCACTTAAAATATGCGAGGAGCGACTCGGAAATCGTTCAAAAGTGACCTATTATTTGAAAATATCAACAAGAAATTAGTGAGCAGCTAAACTGTGATGATCATTTAAGCACAAACTCGCCAATATCCAACATTTGCCATTATTTTTGAAGTGATATGTTTAAAAATAATAAAATTATCTTGGGGGCTGATCTTATATTTTGTTAACTACAACATTGTTGTCCCACACAAAGTGGGATTAGGCTCGTGTTATGCTGCACACAAATATATGCGTCATGTATCTGAGTAGTCATTTGCCCTAGTTGAGCAGACACGATGATATACATGAATGAAGTGTATGAATATTTTTTTAAAAAGTCTCGTGGATTCACGTGGCCCAGCTGGAGCGGCGAGCCTCGGGCCATCTCTGGCCGTGTCTTCAGTTATTCATCAGACCAAAGCTGTAATCGGGCGTCTGTAAGGCAGATCGAGGTGAGTCCGTGGGCAGCAATTACAACATGTGAAGTTCGGACAACATCCGCTGGCGGTGTTCATAAACACACGGCTAAATGAGAAAGACCTTTCCAGGCGCAGGCCCCCGGAGGCCCCCCTGTAATATGGGTCGCTTTAACAAAAGGTTCAACCATTTGAAGTTCAGTGTGAACGCAGCGCTGGATTAGCTGGCTGAGTGTTTTCCTCCCCTCACATCCTCTCCTTCTATTTCAGTCATCCGGGCAGCAGCTCTCTGCTATTTTCTGCACACAAGCAACTGTAAAAGGATTTCTATCTTAACTGCACCGGCGCCCCCGGAGGCCAGAATGTTCATCGCACCAAGTCCAGATCCCAAGTGGGGCTTGAAGGATTGGGATTATGAGAACTGATCACTTCTGTGATGTTTTACTCTATTTACCCAGCATATTTTGTTATTAACATGTTAATAAATTCACAAACAAAGGATTATAATTTGAATTTACAATAATATACTATACTATACTTGGACACTGAAATATGATCATATTGTTTTGAATTAAATTGGAAAAGCCTTTTCTAAATGGGCAAGGAGTCAGCAAGACATAAGGTAAAAATCAGCATCAGGTAACATCAATTAGGATTAGCTACGATAGATCGACAGATCGATAGACGGATACACAGATCACCTCACTGTTAACGCTAAGAAATACACTGGCTAATTCTGCCCCGAGAGCTCTGCTGTTGCAAACACAGCGCTCTTCCGCCATCTAGCGTTCAGTTTCCGTTACTGCAGCTTGATTTTGCATTCAGCACCATGGAGAGCTGCCCCCAGTCAGCTGCAGTGGACAGAGCGAGAGAAGAGCTGATAGCAGTTTCTTTGTTTTCCTTGCCTCAACAGAGATTTTGAGAATGGATTGAATTGTTGTTTTGCTTTGAATTCATGCATTAGCATGACAAAAAGTCCTAGTGGGGAGTTCACTGAATTTGACTGGTTACAAGTGTTGAATGATTTTTCCTCTATTTGTACAGGTGAAAATTACAGGAAAAAAAAATACAGAGGTAATGCCCAATGCTCTCTACACGTTTTTATTGCTGATAATAATTTCTGACCGCAGTCCCTTCATGAGCTTCATGGGATCAAACCGACACACAAGTCACACTGCAGATCGAAATCTGTGCAGAGCCTTGCGATGCATGGAAAAACAAGCAGGCACCATCCCCGACAGGACATGGATTTTTTTTCGAAAACCCAAACGTAGGCAATAACATCAGCATCAGTCACGCTGTAGAAAAGCATCTAGTAGGGAATTGTGAGGGAAAAAAAGAGGGTCCAAAAGGGAAAGGTTCTAAATATAGCAGGGATATACAGTAAGCAGGAGGTGACCTCTGGGTTTCAGAAGCTGTTCTGCTTCTCGCTGAAAACAGACCGGGGTTTCACTAACAATGAGCCGATGCTCACGGTGAAGATCTGAAAGCCAAAAAGCTGCTGGAGAACAAGCAGATTATTTCCTTTCTGAGCGATACCTCTGACATTAAACCGCAACCTTTCATACTGCGTTATGGAACTTTAGCCCGGGGAGATATGTTCGGGTCGGGACCTGCCGAAACAAAGCTACCAAAGCTATGTGACTCCCACTTCACCTGAATGTGCTGTAAGAATTAAGAGTGTTGCACACTATTTTTTGCACAAGTCTAAAATGTAATTTCTTGCAACATATCTCGTAATTTCATTTACTATCCATTTACTGATACTCAATATTCATCAAACAATGAGGGGCATTTGCTTGGAGTAAAAAGAAGGCAAAATATTTGCTTTATCAATACACTGATGATATGATCATCAATTCCATTTCCTTTTTCATCAAAACTATATCAAATCAAACTAATGACTTTTAAATGTCAATTTCTTGATAATTGCAGCTCTAGGAATGAACTGAATCAATTACTTTTACCATAGCAGACTTTCTAAAGAATTTTCAATTGTTGTCCAAATAACAAATATATTATTGTCCAATGATGACTCCAGTTATTGACACCTGTTAAAATGAGTATGCTAATCATTTGAAAGGAACTGAGTCAGCAAATTGTCAGTAAACCAGATTATCATCCAGACATCTATCAATGACACATTTATTCCTGGTGATCTGTGTCCCCTCTCATTATCTGATGTCCATATTCAGTATCCAGTCCTTTTTTAAAAATATACCTTGAACAGCCCCCCCACCCCTAACATCGGCCTCCCCCCAACCCCTGCCTGGACTGATCCCAGCCGTTGTAACGCGCTCTGAACATTATATTCAGATGGAGACGAAACATGTGCCTGACAGAGTGAAATATCAGCCGTAATTAACTCTTACACAATATTTTACCAACGCTAGACGTCCTAATGGACGACTTCCAAGTTGACTTAAAATATTCATGGGATATGAATGAAACTTTAATGGGAGATCAGTAGATCATTGCAACAGAGAAATGACTCCTCATCGCTTGATGGACTGAAAAGCACATTTTCCCTTGATGTCAAAGAGAAGTGTTAAGGCGCTACATTCATATCAACTCACTCAAGTCGGACTGTCAAACCGATCACTGGAAACGAAAAAGAAAAAACTCTGAAAAAGAAAAGATACTCGCGGAAGTCGACGTCGCGACGTGGACATTGTCGGGAGTTAAGTCAAGCCGCGGCTGAAAGAAACACAAACGCGTCAGCAGGGAAACAACATAATGTTGTTCATAGGATCGATGTATGGATTGACATATTCACTTTGCATTGACCGATAAAAAAATCGATTGAGGTCTGTGTCTGACTGATACTTTGATTGACTGATTAATCCAAACGCATTGTTATCAAAGGGACTGAAGGCTGATCTGATTCATTATGCTATGTTTGACATATTAATGTATTGACTGCTACATGGATGGAGGGCTCCGCGGACACGAGCTGGCTGTTCTGCTGAGTGCATTGGTGGACCGATAACCCGACTGAATGATAAGTGGATGAACTGATGAATTGATGGATGAATGGATGAATTGGATTTGTCCGCCTTGTAGCGTTTCTCTGTACTGAAGCAATTACAACTAGCTGACCGACCGGTTCGCACGGTATCACCCAATACATGGCCCGAAAGACAAAAATCATTGCACAAATCACAAGCCTCCTCATCCCCGTGGAAACGGGCCAGAGGGAAACAAATACGTTGGCGGGGTAGGATTATCCAAATGCTCTGCTGACGAGAAAGTTGAGCCGCTTCACTTACCAAGTTTCTGTCCTTATTCCTGCGGTGGCTACGCTGTGCGATCAGGCCTGCAGGAGACACACGATAACACACGCGGTTAGATGGCACCGAAAACAAAAGGGTTTAACTGGTGTCACATGTTGTTTTGTAATTTTTTCAGTATTTAGCGAAACAGATCCCTGAAGCTGACAGCGGCTTTCAGCAGGTCCTTACACATTCCCGGAACGCCTGGCGCGAAGAAGGCATTGTGTTGCTGTTTAAAGTACGTCGAGAGTCATGGCAAAGAACACTTGTGTTAAATGGTGCTTTGCCTTTCAGTGGCGAACATCACATCACTTGTGCGAGCCTTCATTCGTAATAAAGTCTGAATGCTTAGATGTTCATTCATTCATTATTTTAATCAAGACCTTGAATCCGCAATAGTCTTTTTTCATTCATGACGTCATGTGATGAATTTCAAGATACCAAGAAGAAAAAAATATATACATATTCATTTCATTTATTAAGCCCCTCCCCCCAGCCGTCATTGGGCAAGTCGCCTGTCAATCCACAAATAGAGCTATACAACCATTCACTCTCTCATTCACAAGTCATATAGCTGCAAACAACCATTCAGACACCCGTGCAGAGACGTAAAAACATCCCCGCTTTCATTCACTCATCATATGGAGAATTCTTGAAGAAATCTTCTTGTCGTGGCAACTGGACTTGAATTCTTCACTTGAAGACAATGAGGATGAGGAGTGAAATATCTTCAAGTGAAGAAATTCAAGTCCAGTTGCAACGACAGGAACGTTTCGACAAGAATTCACCATGACATTACATGGAGACATAAACCCACTCACTCACACATACATCAATCAGACGCAAACATTCACTCTCACATTCACACGTCATATGGAGATGTAGAACCAAAAACTGCAAAACATCTTGATTCTTATAGTCACTGGGTCTAGCCAAAAAAATGTAAAAAAAAATATAGATATATTTTGCCTAACTTTAACTTTTATAGCAATAGTATTGTGTGTAAGTGTGTGTGTTTGTTTGTGAGACAGAGAAACACACACACACACAAACACACACAGTCTGTTGTGCAGTATTGTGTACAGTGTGCAGGATTACACACTCCATCAGTCCATCATCCGCTCTTTCACAGCAGCTGAACTGTAACCTACAGACTGACAGCTTCATTTATCACTTAAGAAAAGCAGAGCTCACCGTCGGCCGGGCTGACAGTGTGTGTCCTACACAGCTTGTCTCCGCCGACTTTAACCATCGGATCACCTTGTGTTTCGCACGGTGGCCTGGGGTTTTTCTGCCACGGTGTTAAATCTCGGGCCAGCGCCACTAACACGCCCGGGATCACATGTTCTTGTCGTAATGAGCAGCGTTGTAAAATGTCATTTAGGCCGCGGTCACCTGTCTCTCGGCGGAAGAGCTAGATTTATCAGCAAACTATCAGGAGGTCATTTCCCAAATCATTAAGAAATTCCCGACAAAATGGAAATCACTACAAAAAAAGGATAGATATGACTGTAGATTAAATAGTTGTGTTTTTTTAATGGGTAGAATCTGGATTCAGATGTGGTGCCGGGCCTTCCAGCAGATGGTGCTGTGTCTGAGAGATACAGAGCTGGCGCAGTCTGTTTGCAGCTTTCCAACTTCGCAACTGAAGATTTTTAAATCATGTCCAAACACAGCATTCTGTCTTTCCCTGCATCAAAAATAAAAACAAATAAATAATAACTATATTATTTTCCCCTCTATATCCAGTTCAAAGCATCGGTCTGGCCATTTGGTCACTTAAAAGGAGATATGGTTGAAACTTTTGCTCGAGAGAAGTAGCAGAAATAGAAAAGATTTGAAAGAAAGTTTAAAAACGGACTGCTATGAAAAGCAAGGATTATTAAAATTGATTTGCGGGAATGGTCGCGGGAACCTCAACCCCCATCTCATGCCCCGTGACCCCTCGCACCTCCAGTGTTTGTCAAAGTCATATTTCATCACCGACCGTCTCATCCTCTAATCAGCCGAGGCAAGCGCGGACACACAGGTGAGCGTATCACCTCCATCTGCAGCCGCACTAACACACACACACACACACACAGACACACACACACACACACACGTCCTTTCCGTGTCTGCACCATGTTTGATTAGGACCATTGTGCATGTGTGTGTATTGATTTACAGTGTGTGTGAGTTTGCGCCCATCTGCCGACGGACCCTCCCAGAAATCTGCTGTCTCTGGATCTCACGCCACGCAGGAACCCGGGAGAGTGGTGTTGATCGCTGATGTTGGCAGGAGGCAGAGCAGCGAGAAGGTAAGCCAGCTCTATTTATACCCAGTCACTGCTTAAGAAACCACGACTCAGCAGCATTTTTAATTCATCTGTCTCCTCAAACACCTGAATTTCCTCGCAGTCACGTCGGATAAAGCGTTGGGGTCTAGAACTTCCCAGATTAATAGCAATCGAACACATACGCACATGCACGCACACACAATGAGCATCACTGAAAGCTGATGTTTGGAGATCCACATTTCTATCTTTCGTGACCGACACTCTTGGTTTGATGGATTATATATCAAATTAAAGTCTCCCGCTGAATCTAATAAAATGCTATTATCCATTTGAACTACAAATGGCCTTATTGTTCAAATCCACAGCCACAGCCAACGGGAGACCAAAGACGTGCTATGCTAAAAATTGATGAACCGTTGAAAGACAGAAGTTTTAAGATGTGAGATTGTTTTATTCCTTCTTCATTGACTCAACTGCGGCTGTACGCTCTTATATTGTGTATTAAACAGAACACCGAGTTCCAGCCGTGTTAAAACACCTTCTTTTAAAGCGATGGCAAAATACTGCATTTTACTCTGGACAATTCTTCCTGCGCTGAAAGGATTTTTTTTTTTTTTTTAGTTCTTAAATTAGAAGGAAACTCTACTTCCCGAGGAAGCTGAATGGAAAGTAAATTGACCTCCACCTCTGCAGGATGAGTCCATTAGCAGACGTGGAGCTCAGCCAGCATCTGTCTCTCTTTGCCACCAAATGAATCTCATCTGTCTCTCAGCTCCACAACTCTCCCCTCTTTATCTCTTTCTCTCCCATTCGACTTCAATCTAAATCAGATCTGTGTTACTGCCCTGGCAAGAAATAAACCTGCGGATGCCAAAATGGTATAGTAGATCAATTCATGTCATATTAGAAGTGTAATAAATGATTAAATGCCCCGTAATAAGATTACAAGATATAATTTAAATAGATGTGCAATTAAACTGGTCCTCATCACTGAGGGGTCTCTGCTCATTAACTTGAGTTGTGGACCTGACATGCAATTTGCCATTACCTAGATATTGTTAGATATTTTAATACATTTAAAGATATTAAGAGACTTGAATTTTGTGACGTTTATATCGACTGCCCGGCCCTTATGCAGCGTCTCTCATTAATAAACTAGACTGCAGCATCCTGTCATTCCCATAAGGACTTTATTATGTGTATACTCGGTGCTATTAGCGCAAAGTCGTTGGACCTCCACGCCCTTCACGCTGACCTTTGTCGGCTGACTAGAACCGTAGTGGCAACACCACTATCTGCATTCCATTTGTGAAATTGTTTAATATTTATAAACTAAATTCTCCCAACGAGGCACTACGAAAATCTATTCAATATTCATGAGCCAAAACTTACAACAACCCGCCTCGGATGCACGACTGATAATATTACCGGACAGAGTGCCGGGGCCAGTGCAAGATCCCCCCCCCCCGCTAGTATTGGGTTTTTCTCCTGCTTTCTAGAATGCAGACGAAATGATTTAATCGCACAACTGTTTCCGGACGTCTGTGACTTTACTGGCCCGAAAAACGAAATCAGGATAGCTTAACGGGTCTTTTCATCCAAGTGGTGACTGTAGAACCATATCAGTTGTTTGACAAGAGCATCTTTTATTGCTTATAAGTAAGGGAGGCATTGTGAATCAAACGCAGTTGAAATAGCAAAACTTCTATTGCCTCCATCCGTTTTTGAATGGCAGTCTTTGCAGTTCGTCAATGAAAAATAAAACTGTCCTGTTTGTGTGGCAAGGACAATTTATTACTCTATTTATTAGTATGAAAGAGCTATCGAGCATTGCTTGGTAGCAAGCAAAGGAACCTGACCTAGACAGCCTCGACTCATTCATGCTTTGATTTCAAACGTTAACTTGGTTTCCATGGTGTGTCAAAGCGTGTCAAACTAAGAGTAACATTAAGTGCACGTTAACACCATGACTAGCAGACGTATTCTCTCGCCAGCAACGTGCTACAATTAAATAATTTCACACTTAAACATGCAGCGATGGTGTTTGTCAAGGACCAAATACATCAATTCTGAAACCATCATAGTCTAAAGCTCATTGATTGATTCATTACCTGTAAGCACCTGGAGCCTATGTTTCAGGACTGTGGGAGGAAACCAGAGAGAAATCCACACAAACTGGGGGGAAAACAAACTCCACGCAGTCAAAACTGAACCGGGGACCTACTTGCTGTAACTTCTGTAAGTGCTGCAATGCTGTGCCCCCCCGTCCGGCTCGATGTATATATTATCTTTGCAAAGGAATAGAAAACATGGAAAGCATTCATGCGATGCTGGCGCTATAAACAAACACCGAAATAAACAACTTCCTGATTCTATTCAATTCAGATACTAAAAAAAACAAACAAAAAAAAAAACTATGAAAATAACTTTGAACATCTCTTTTGCTGCTTACAAAAGACTGAACTGTCAGCTATCGAGCCATCCAAACCTCTTCGGAATAGGACCACCTTAACATAAGAATGAATTCTGGGAAAAGAAGGTATTTCAATGCTCATATACATTCCGGGCATCATCCTCTCC
>CAAKHD010013949.1:7102-52394 GCA_901007705.1 Fistularia tabacaria
TCACCTCTGCGGCCCCCCCCCACCCCCCCCCCCCCCCCCGCCCCCTCCCGGCACCACAACCACCACCACCACCTAGAGGGGACTCTGGGCAACAACTAGTCCTTCACGGGAAGCCTGAGCAATCTTCCGAAGCTGCTGCAGCATCCCTCCGTCTGGACATCAGGCCTTGCGGAGGTGCTACTAGAGTCCTGGAAGTCCTGGAACCTCCAGTATGCGGAACGGCCCATCGTACGAGGGCCGGAAATTGGGCAGACTGCATCTCCAGAGCAGCAGTTATTTGGAAACACAGGTTGATAAGCTGGGTGCAGATTGGTTTGCAGGTAGGTGGATGATGTAGATATGTGGGTGGGTGGGTGTTGATCAGTGCCAGGTCCACTCTACGCACCGCATCATGTTTGACATAGATATCTAAGTAAACAGCCACCTACCCACATACCTATCTGTACCCAGCACCTCATCCAGAAGGGTAAAGGACTGACACCTGACCCAAACTGCCCCCAATCAAACCCTAACTCTGAAGGGATTCCTTTTACAACCCTGAGCTGTCATATTCATATATGATTTGACCTTAAGAATGTTTGATCACATCACCAGAAGTACTGCTGACTGTGCATCAGTATTTCGTATCACGATCAATTGCCAAGAATATAAAAAGTCATGTAAGCTTTTTGTTTGTCACATGGAGGATTCCAAGGTCTGGCACCTTTACTAATACTTCACCTTCCACAGAGTCAGATTCTTGTCCAAGTTTCAGAATAAACATCTGCCTGTGGTTACCTGCAGCTTATGAGAATATACCAGAAGATATCTATCCTTAGGTTTTGATATAAGTTATGCTTTATTTTAAAAATGGATATCTAATCGTTTTTCTCATTCCATTAGAACCTACATCCAACAACATTTTCTGCAGATCCAGGGATTTTCTATCCTTCCTATCAACCTTACCTTTTCCTTCCTTCAAAACAAAATGAATTATTAAAGATATGGCCAAGACTCTCTTCGCATGTTTTCCTGTGTCTTTCCAGAACTTTGTATGGTCTTTACTTTCTTCATTTTCTGGCCTTTTCCCTCTGTCTGCAAAAACAATAACAAATACAACGATGCAGCTCAATGACCAGCTCATGCACCCAAAGGCACTGAATCCAGCAGCTCAACACCAATAGATAATCCTCTCCACAGTGCCAGTCTTCCCCTTCTGGAACAATGCCCTCATTTACACCACAGTGATCCTCAACTTTGTGCAAGAAGAGACTGGAAGTGTAGCATGTGGGGACAGAGATCATAGGGGTTGAGCAAGGCAAATTATTCTTTTAAGACTGGATTTTGGACGTTGGGGAAAATGTGCCTCAAAAAACAAAAATTTTAACATGACTGGCATTTTGCTCCATGAACCAAACAGAGCAAGTCCATTCTGAAGTGGCAAAACAACAATATCCAAGGCCAAGTAATTTCTATCAAAAAAGTTATGAATTAGATTAAATATTCAAATGGATATAGAACAATATCCATTGGATGTCAGACATTAGGTAATATTATCATTATTAAGATGGTGCTGGAAGATGGCAGCTTGTTGCAGCAGCTCAACTGTTACTGTAACACATGAATTTCCCTTGGGGATCAATAAAGTATTATTCATTATAACACATTTTCCAGTAATTTTCAAAGAATCCAAACATCGAAAAGAAATCCATCGTATGCGGCTGATCCAACTCCAGCAGGGGATACTTGAGCCTATTAACGTGCTGTATGTTTTTGGACTGTGGGAGGAAACCAACATGGAGAGAACATGCATACTCAACACAGTAAAGTACTGTGAGGGAGAAACCCTAACCACTGTGCCACCCTCCACTGTAATATATCATTGATAAATCATTGTAGGTCATTATAGTAGTTATTGGTAAGGGCTGCGTAATTTTGGTATAAAAAATCAGGTAAATCAAATACTGTACAAGCAAAGGTAGAAGTGATTTATAGCCAAGTGATTTGCTTTTTGTCCCCTACAAAACAAGGCGTCTGCATAATCTTTAAGCATATTTATGTCCCCACACCGGGAGGAAAGCCTGACTCATGCACACACATACACAGACACATACACTATATGATGCATTACATACTGTTCATCTCTTCCAAGACAGATAAGTAGACTTGCTGTTAATTTTTTGGTGCTCGTACTGAAAATCGTCCTCTTATTTTGAGGAAGGATCTTCTTTCTGCTTCAACTCAGACCACTATTAGAGCTCTTACATGGTAAATAAAAGATGATTCTTGGTCTCCTGCTGCTGGAAGGCACAATTCAAGGACTGCCACTGCTACTGCCTCACTGTGACTCCTGCTCAAACGTTTGACCCCAAATGTCTTTAGTTATAGTCTGAGTCTTTTCATTTGGGAGGTAAACTCCTCTTTTTTGAAGGGACTTGTTTCAATCAAACAATTCCTCATGCTGCTGTGGAGACATTCAGTTATGCGACAACTACTTCACCCAAATGTCAGACTGTGAAGCACAATTGCAAGTGCTCCTCTGATTTCTGTGTTTGAAACATTTAATCCTTATACGGGTTTCCACATCACTACATAAAACGTAAAACACCTTTTTTTGCGGTGGTTTCAGGAGACACCTCTACTATCTTCAATGTGGATATTGTCTTGCAGCATAAACATACCACCTTTGCTTGCTACCAGCTGGATTCTTGACTGAAACTTCATTGTCAGAACACAGGGCATTGTCAGACTTGATGGCTTTTCTGCCATTTTGGAAATTAGATTCTAGTTGGGTGACGCACCCAAATGCATCTGGTTGAAACACCTGACTCCTGCGCTAAAGCTGTCCCTTGAGGTGGAGGAGATGGACTCACCCCTCCACACCACAGTGACCCGCTGTCCACCCTCTTCCAGGTGCCTACGCTCTTCCTGGTCTATTGAGTATAAGCATAGAATTCAAAGAATATCAACAACTACTTTTTTTTTATTTTCTCCTTTTATTTTGAAAACTAGTCCTTGTGCGTCATCCTTTTTCGTGTCAAGTTAGTTAATCATGCTGTCATTGGCTCCTTTTCCAATCTGCTCCTGTGCGATTTGTGAAGTTGTATTTTGTGTCAAATGTCTTTTAGGTTCGCCTGTTTGGACTTTCCAGTTGTTTTAAGTCACTTGGTTTTACTTTTTTTTTTCTTTCTCTATGTTGCTATTTGCCTTTGGTGTTCACCTCGGCAAGGTCACCTAGGTGAAAAGACAAGGAAGGATATTTAAAGAGAAAGCTGGCTGTGAGTCAGTTAGTGTAACAACCATGAGTAATGGCATTTTTACACTTACACAACTACTGTGGGTCCAACTTGGAGGACAGAAAATTGAGAACAATCAAAAGTATGAAGGATGGTCTGTGGAAAATAAAGGAATAGAGCTCTTCAGATTACAAAGAGCATTCTTCAGAGCATGGCAAGGAGCGTCAAGGTTTCACCATGTTCAACAGTGGATAGGACACTGCCTGTGAGATTACAGATATTTTTCTTTACCTTCTAGAGCAGAGCTGTCTTTTCCAGTGAGATAGTCTGAAAATCTTGCCTCAAAGATGCGTCGACTATCTCCCCTGCATGACAGAGCCGGTTGAACAAGCTGCCGATATAGTATTTGCAAATACTTGAGGAGGAACCTTCCTGCTTCAGATAAATTACTCTTCATCCGCAACAAGAGTAGCCGAGATATCATGGGCAGCTGCACTGTCTCCTTATCCTCTGACAGGATTGTGTAGACAGCATCCACATTTTTCCATCAGACTTGTCACATCATGACTTGTCTACAAATTTCCAGCAAATATTCAATGAAGATAAGAAAGTTTTTTATGCTTTTCATTTTGTTTTTTTTTTGGTTTGGTTTAACTTAATGAGTAAAAAGAAAGCAGTGTCCCCAGAGATTAAAAAAAGATTTTGCACATGCCTCTCCCTACTTAGTGCACTCTGTCCTTACAGCAGCAACAGTACAGGGACCTGTCTTTCCTTATCCTAATTTGCAAGAAGGCTTAAACCACATCCCTTCCTTGTGCCGCCACCTTATCGTGGTAGAAGGGATTGCATGTCCCAGAGACTCCCAAGAGCTATATTGTCAAGGCCTTTATGCCCCTGGTAGGGTCACCCAAGGCAAACAGGCCCTGGGTGAGGGACCAGACAAAGCTTGGCTCAAGAAAATCCCCAAATAATGTAGAAGACAAATCGACCTGGTTTTCCCCTGCCTTGACGCGGGTCGCTGGGCCCCTCCCTTGAGCCAGGCTCTAAGATGGGTGGCCGGGTGGTGGTCAGACTCAGACCGCATGGCTCGGGCTCTGGAACCAGGTCTCTTGAGAGGGGTTGCACTCTTCTCCACTCTGGAGTTTCCCCTGGTGGGAGGCACCAGGCAGGTATTGGCATATTGATTGCCCCCCGACTTGGTGCCTGCATAATGGGGGTCCAACCCGATGAACGAGAGGGTAGCCTCCCTCCGCCTTTAGGTTGGGGGATGGGTTCTGACTGTTGTGGGTGCCTACGCAACCAGCAGCAGTTCAGACTACCCAAGTTTTTTGGGGGTCCTTAGGGAGGCTCCGATGCTGGGGGACGACGCTGGTCAGACCCAAATGCATTGTGAGGGTCTGTTGGAACAACTGGCAGAGTCCCCTGTCAGAAAGAATTTTAACTCCCACCTCCGACAGAGCTTCAACCACGTCCTGGGGGAGACGGGGGGCTTTGAGTCTGAGTGGCCGATTCTCGTCCGTCCATTGCTGAGGCAGCAGACCAGAACTGTGACTGTGGTGGTTTGTGCCTGTTCCACATGTAACCCCTGAACCCCTGTCGTCCTGGCCGTGGAATAGTGGACCAGCTCTACACCCTCGCCAGGGTCTTGAGGGTGCATGGGAGTTTGCCCAACCAGTCTACATGTGTTTTGTGGACCTGGAGAAGGCATTTGACTGCATCCCACAGGGAGTCCTGGGGAGGTTACTCTGGGAGCCAGAGGTACTGAACCCAATGATATGAGCAGTTCAGTCCTTTTATGATCGGTGCCAGAGCATGGTCCACATTGCCAGTTGTAAGTCGGATTCATTTCCGGTGAGGGTTGGACTCCGCTAGGGCTGTCCTTCGTCAACGATTCTGTTCATAACAGAAAGATGGATAGAATTTCTAGGCGCAGCAAGGGTGTTGAGGGGATCTGGTTTGGTGACCTCAAGAATCTACACACATGCCTGTATTTTCAATAACTTAATCCGTGATGCCGTAACTTCTCGTAATGTTATTTTCATTATATTTTAGCGGAAATGAAAGAATCTGCAGAAACATGTGATTTATGACTTTCTTTTAACAGATTATAACTTGACAAGCTTTAGAGCCTAATGATGGTAACAATCACTAAAACAACTTTTTTAAAGCTGATGCAGGGGAAACTGATATCACCCTTCTATGATGTAGAAATAAATGGTAATATCAGTATTTTCATTGATACGTGGGCATATTAAGGTTAGTCATGTTAATTGCAGGTATCTGGCCAAAATGCAAGAGCACTAAGGTGGTAAGGTGTTTTCAGGGATTTATTGAAAAGGAGGTGAATGGAGGGCTGTGCTGGGTCTGGGTCGTCTCTGGCTTACCCTCCTGCATGGCTGCTACTTGATGAGCAGACAGATCCCAACAGTTACTCTTAATGTTTACAGTTCCAGGGAAAAAAAGAAGATAGAAACACAACTATGTTTTGCACAACAAAACAAAATAATTCAACCATTCAATGAAATACAAGACCGTAATGGTAGTTTTAAATAGGTTTCAATTATGACCCAGTGTTATTGCAGTACTTGATTACATGTTGCTCTAAGATACTTTGTATTTAGCAATTCTTCTTTTTTAATTTCAATTCAGCTATTTTTAAATTTGTGATTTTGAATGTAGCTTCTGTTTTCATTGTTGATAAATATTCCTCTTGTTTTTTGAAGATGATGACTTGATCATTTTTGATGGAACATGGGAACATGGAGCACTACATACCCATGACAGGTCATCTCGTGTGCTTTTAATCTGATCTGTTTTCACACACATAACGATTTCTGTGATATTGCTAACACTCTGGTTTGGTTGTTTGGTTTAAGAGAATGAGTTATTTTAAGAATGTCCCTGACGTGAGCTGGCATCATGATAAACTGTTGATCTGGGGTTTTTTCATGACAATTTCTTGCTGTTTTTCAGCATACACTGTGGCTGTGTTTACTATGACGCACTAACTTGACCCATCAAATTTAAGTTTTTTTATTTATTTATTTTCCAATACTGCACGGTTCTAGAACATACAAGAATAAAGCATCATTCAAGAAGTCAGGAAATCATCATTGCTGCAGAATGGCAATTATACATTCTTAGCACAAAAATTGGGAAAATTGCCCTCTGTGAACAAATGAGTGAATGGTTGTTTGTCTCTTGTCTCTGTATGTGGCCGTGCTATTGACTGGCGACCAGTCAAGGGTGTACCCTGCCTCTCACCCAATGACAACTGGGAAAGGCTCCAGCATCCCCCGCGACCCTAAGAGTAGGATAAGCGGTTGATAATTATTGGATGGATGGATTTTCTAAGTACTAGAAATTACAATGTTATTTTAGTTCAAATTAAGTTTAATCGCAATTTTAATTGTAATCTTCAAGTGTATCCGGTTAATTACAATTAATAATTCATAATAAATCAAAGGGTAATGACCTGAATCGTGAATAAGACCAAGCTGGTTTTAATTCAGGAGATGCCATCACTGTTCTTACAGTCATTTGATACACTTCTATTATTAGATATTTTTCCATAAAATAATATTGGTATTGGTGGCAAAAGTATAAAAACATTTAGTCAGAACCCACTTACGCCTTTGGTACTAATAACTGTTGAAAGCCTGCAGTTATCTTGGGCTGCGGCTTTGGAAAACTCCTTCCAGCAGCCCTTATAAAAGTGATAATCCATAGGTTTTGCATTTCATTTGTTCTGTTTCATTTGCAAAGCCTTGAGTTCCTTTGAGCCTTTGTTTTACGAATGTAAAAAAATGTACTTTCCCAGAGAGTGAGAATGAGATTTCATCAACATCACTAAAAGATACAGCAGAGCACCTAAAATAATTCAAGGAAATGAGAAGCACAACATATTCAAGACTACAAAATAAAGTGTGTAAAAAGAGACATTTCTATATTATCTCCTTGGGAATCATTTATAAGATACAAATTTTAAGATCACCTAATAAAGACAACTTTTTAGCCCTAAGTCATACACAAATGGGAGAGGGCTGACAGAGTAATGTTTGAGAAACATAATACAAAATATACATAAATAAAAAATCAGGTTGACGTTAAATCTGGCAAACTGTAGCATTAGAACCAGAATCTACAAATCTAAAATCTACCAAATTGGCATAGACATAGACAAAGAGGCACAGAGGGACTTCCTGACACTAAATTTTGTTGATTTAACCTTTTGTAGCTGTTGGTGACATTAATGATTGTTAGGGGTAAATAACGGCCCTTTGATAAACATATCTGGCACAAAATGAACCCTGTAACTAAAAGAATCATATTTTTAACATTTATTTTACAATGCTGTTAAACACTAATTTACATTATCTGACAATGTTAGTGGCAACACCAAACAGTTGAGGCCAAAGCAATATCTCTGAATACAGGATCAACTGATCTAATTACTTTCCCATTCAATCTTTCCAAATTACAAACTGCGTGCAGAATTGGCCCCAGATTGAAGAAAACTGAAATTGACATTGTTGATGGAAAGAGAAGAGGAGTAAATTGATGAATGATGGTGAGCAGAAACAGTCAGACGGTTTAAAACCCTGTCTCCTGTATTAAAGTCCATCAAACATGGACAATATCGCTCTCTACAACATGCAGAACTCCCCTTCTAACTTGTTCCAACAATGGTGTTCTTTTTTTTTTTCCTCTCCACATGCTGCTTTGGAGTCTATTTGACAAGAGGCTGTAACAATGCACATACACACACAAACACGTGCGCACACACACACACACAAACACACACACACACACACGCACATACGCACACACACACACACACACACACGTACAAAGCTTAAGAGGAGTGAGCTGAAGTGGTAGTTTGTGTGTTTATACTTGGAAATCAAACTGGACTGTTTGAATATTTTCCACTCATGAATGTATATTTGTGTGTAGCTGAATAGCAACTGTGTTCTTACGCACCCAGAACCAGTCACACATGTTGTCATCTATGACAGACTTCGGTGAGAAAATCAATGAAAGTCTTTCCTGTATGATTATAATGATAGCTTAGGCTGCACTGGACCAAAGTCCTTCATGGTTCAAAATGTATGAAAAAGAATTGTATTTCATTTGGCGAACAGCATTACAGTTTTTTGAGCGTTTGGCTGTAGATATGCGTTTCCCTGTTCTTTCCCACAGGCAGGACATGAATCATGTCAGAGCAAATCTGCTGTTTAAAAGAGCCCTTCTTTTCGAATGGAGAGTCGAAAACACACACACACGCAAGCGCACACATTCACACACACACATGCATGCGCGTGCACATACACAATTGTGGTCACGAGCTGGTTTGCCAGTGGTAGAGAATCACAGTGGTCATCACTTGGTCTTTCATATGCAGAGCATGACAGGCACAGATTAGTGAAGCAGTGCTCCATATCTGGCATCTGTTCTGCTTCCCTTTTCCACTTCAAATCCCTTCTTTATACAATCTCTTCCTCTCTTCGGTCTTCACCTCCTGCCTTCTCCCACCAACATCTCCTTCCCTCTCTTCTTTTGTTGTACTCTGTCACCTTCACTCTCTTTTGCAAATCCCTCATTTACTCCACTAAACCCCTCTCTTTTGTTTTATTCATCCTTTCCAGTCCTACCTTTTCTCTACCTTTTCCGACCCTCCTCTGTTTTGTTTCTCACCTCTCCATTGGTCTCTGTCCTCCCATCTACTTTCACTACCTTTGTTTGGGCTCTCTCTCTCTCTGCCTATTCCACTCTTTCTGTGCCTCCTATGGCAGCCCCAGGCACCATTTTCAGTTGCTGTCAGATCAATATGAATAATGTAGAGAGGGGCAGCAGATTGGTAATAAGGGATCTGATCAAATCCCACAACAGTTAGGTGGTACAGTTAAATGCAGCACATACAAATATGGAGAGTTTCTCTCTGTTCCACACAAAATCTTGAAGAGAAAAAAGGTATATTAGATGAAAAATAAAATTAAATTTCATCAATTGATAATTTAAATTCAAATGTGTTCCTTGCAATTTATTCTGGTGTTTTTAATCACCACTTGATGCCTTAGGTAAGTTGTTATGTCTGAATGATTTAGTACTTGGAATAGTAAGTACTTCCTTTAATCAGCTAGATGATTTTTTCTTGAGGTTAAATTCTTTAATTCATTCAGAAATATTCTCCTTTCAGTAATTTTTTTAACGATTTATTTTCACCTTTTTAAATAAGAAAGTTACAGGTAAGAAAGGCAAAAACTGTGATAGTTTATGTGCACATTCATGTTTGTCTGTGTGTGTGTCTGTGTGTATATAAGCTGTACCCAAAAGACAAGACTGCCATCTATCGTTTCCACGTGAACTAATCATGTGTATATGAGGCAGACTGGTTTCCACATACAGCTGCTTTCACTTACAGTGTACTAAATGAAGCTGAGCGGATTGTCACTGACTTATATTTTAGATACATTTCAGTTTTTGCTTTTCATTTTTTGTGATGTGATGAAGAGCACTGTGGTAAGTACTGTCCGTTATTTTCACATGTACAATATATGACTGGAGTGTCCTACATGAAAATTTTTCCAGTCATGTTTTTACGGTCATATGGTTTTTCACTCTACTCTTTTGATGTTATTGCTGCTGCTCACAGTGGGACTTAACAATATGCCCTGAGTGTTTTAGCCTCAAAGACTAAAACTCTAAACCCTGATCCTTCATGATCATGCTATTTCATGCAGAAAAAAAAAAAAACTTTCTGAATCATATCTGTGTGAGTGCCTCAGTGGGTTCCCTCTGGAATCTCTGGTTTCCTCCCACAGTCCACACTAACACACAGGGTGAATGGTCGGATGCCTCGATATGTGAACCTGTGATGGAGAGGCAACTGTTCCAGGTTAAACCCTGACTCTTGCACAATGTCAGCTTAGACTGGCTCCAGCAACCTCTAACCCTGTTTGCAGGGTAAGTGGTTTAGAAAAAATTCTGCTCTTTCTGTTAAGTCAAAATGTGTAAATATCTGTTTTGTCTGTCTTGAAACCTAACCTTATTTTGAATCACATGATTTGCAAATACCAGGTCAATCACCATCTGTTATACCAGCCAATAGGGTTTAATCAGAGGATGGACCAACCTCTGGGGAGGAGGGAATTGCCAAACACCAATGAGGCTTTTTTGTAAAGAATAGCTCACAGCCTTTGCCAAATGGGAATTGAAGCACCCGAACAGTATAGATGGTTTTAAAACATAAATAGAAATATACTTTAATCCTTCAAAGAAGAAATTGCATTTTCTGGATTTCTAGCCAAAATTTGTTGACAGCACATCATCTCTCACATTCTTCTGATTCAGTATGGTAACTCTGATTGGTGAAATAACCCCTGAAATTTAACTGAGGGGAACCAATTTATCTTGCCCATTTCTCAGTTATTCCAAAATATTTAATATTGTAAAAAACTCTTCAACTATGTGTACACATATGTATGGGCAGGCAAAGAGGAATTGGTAGTATCGTTGTAGAATCTACATGCCATGATAATATTATTGAGAGAGTGGCCTTATTTTCCAATCGCATGTTGTGTATATTCGGAAGTGTATCTCTGTAATGTGCTCTCATGCATAGAGTTTGATTAATTGTTGTTTAATCCATTATGTATCACATTATACATTATATATCATCGACTATTGGTAATCACAGCAGTGACGGTAGCACTGTGCTGGAAGCCTGAAATAGCATCACGAAATTAACAGCTAACTTTCAAATGTGTGTATTCCTTTATTTTTGGTTTGTTACTTTACCCTAAATCCACACGACTGCACTGACTGAAAAACATTTTTTAATTTACCTTTTTTTTACCCTTCAGAAATTATGTTGTCAGCAGTGCCGCTACTGAGGACCCCAAAAGTTATTACTCCTGAAATTCTCTAACTGTAATTTTCTCACCGTGTACTTTCTCAGTTGCCTTGCACTTGCATGTGTGTGGAATAAATGAATGGCAATGACGATTCGTATGGAAATCAGGTCATTAGGAGCATATCGACCTCTGTTTATAGTTGTTTTCTGGGAGTGGATGTCGCGCTTGTGTATGTGTGAACAGGATGATTTGGATTTATAAAACAGAATTGCACACACTCACCTCTTTGTGAATCTCACAAAGAACACATATGCATGTTTCTATGCGTGAACATGCATTCAGAATTGATAATTACTCCATATCTGGCCCCAACTATTTGGTGGCAAATATATTTTTGGTATTGGGATGAGTATACATTTACAAAATCTTCATGTCTGAGTAAACTACTTCGTTTACTCAACAAGGGATTTCCCAAGCCAAAGGATCCTTGCCAATGAAGCATTGGAGTTTAGCTCGCCTGACTGTTGGGCAAACTTTATATAAAGTTTAAGTTTCACCTAACGTGTTGGTTAGGTTAGTCCCTCAAATCTCAAATTATTTATCAATTTATATCATATATATCCATATATCCATATATCCATATATATATATATATATATATATATATATATATCTGAAAGTCAATACTTTTTTAAATTATTGACATTTAACATTGACTGACATTTTACTTAACATTGAGGAACATTTTACATTTAACATTGAGGAACCTTTCACACATTTTTTTACACGTTAATAAAAAAAAAGGATGCACTTTAGTTTAATTTGGAAGTTGATTTGTTGTTTATGGCTTGAAGAAATATTTTCTTATTTCTCTAATTGTGACTTACACATCCGTAACCTACTAACCTTTTGCCATAGCAATGTCCTGTAAAGCAAGAGAAAATGCAATGAGGTTTTAATCAGATGTAGTCCCAATCAAGCTTGTCCACAGAAGTTTAGGAGGCTGGAGTGGATACCACACTGCCAGAGGGCTTTTATTTCAAAAACCTAATTTTGCATATTTGTCTGAAATGGGATTTTAACACAGTAAAGCCTATGATGATTAACAGTTTAAGAGGATCCAGGCAATTTTTAAAATATTTATCTTCACCTGGAGCATTGTGTGGGTATGTATGTGTGTGTGTGTGTATGTTCTTTTCGCAGACAGAGAGAACAGTGAAACCTCCAACACACACTCACATATGCACACATACACGTGCATGATGCACACGGACAAGGATATATATGCAGGCATACACACACTAATACACAAATTATACACACATTTACATAGAGTCTGAGAAATACAGCTGGAGAGTTCTTTCTCTCAGAATTGTGTCAAGTACTTGTGTGTCAGTCAGGGTACCATAGGGGGAGGCAAAACAGGCACTGTCATACATCATTAAATAGGGTTTGGTTGGAAAGCTGTAGATGTTGGAGTATGAAAAATGCAGTCTTGTTATAATTGGGTAAATAATGACATGTCCAGGGGGCAGTTTGAGGGGGTATGAGAATGGCTGGTAGCAAATAAATAGATGTTCTGGCCCCTGGCTCACTGTTAATAATGGATTTTTAGGGTATAGGTGAGCAGAGACTCTATTCAACGATTGTCTTATTAAATTTGACCCAGTCAGGTTGTTGGCACCATAAAGCATATTACATAGCAGGTTTAACAAGCTGCATGAAGTATTATATAAACACAGCACCCCAATGATTGCATATTTTGTGCTGAACGTGTCACATTAGAAAGATTTACAGGATGTGTAAACACATATAGTGGGATGACAGAATTGTGTAGATTAACTTTGTTGATGTAACAATTATCACTTGACAGAAGAGGTTTAAGTTATCTTTATCTCACCTATTTTATATTTCAGTCTCACCACCATCTGTGGCAGAACACTGGAAAGCTCAGACACAACCTAAATTTAAGTGACCATTTTTTTTGTGTTGTCAAACTGAAAGGCCCTTCCCTGTCTGTTTGGTTCAGACATCCCAGAACCTTTCTCCCCTATAACTAAAGGTCCAAGTGAACTTGAATTTGGGAATACTGTAAATACAATATATATTCTGTTCTTTTTAGGTAAAATGAAGTCCCCAGTCTCAGTGAGTATGAAATACGGACAGTTTCCGGCATTGGTGTGTGGGATACAGGGTGGAGAAAATGCTAATTGATAAATTTAGCACAAGCACTGTGATTTACTTATCCTTAAAACAATTGCAGTGATTTAACTGCCTGAGTCTTCTTCTTCTTCTTTTCATTTTGGGTTTTCCCTTCAGGGGTCGCCACAGTGAATCAGTCTCCTCCATTTAACCCTATTCTCTGTGTCCTCCTCTTTCACACCGCCTAACTTCATATCCTCCTACTACATCCATAAATCTTCTCTTTGGTCTCCCTCCTGCCTGGCATCTCCAATTCCAGCATCCGTCTACCAATATATTCAATATTCCTCTTCTGTACATGACCCAACCATCTCAGTCTGGTTTCTCTGACCTTCTCTCCAAAACATCTAACATGTGCTGTCCCTCTGATGGACTCATTCCTGATCCTATCCACCCTCGTCACTCCCAAAGACAACCCCAAAATCTTAACCTCTGCAACCTCCATCTCTTATTCTTCATCTTCATCTTCAGATGGGTTCTCTGACGGTGGATTATCTGAGGTTCTCTTTGGGTTCTCTGTTGAGGTTCTCTTTTCATCAAGGCTGGTTCAGCCATCACAACTAAAAACATTAAAAGCTAAATTAAATAGTAATACTTTTTGTATTCACAGGTTCCAGGTTGGCATCTGTACTTCATCTGATGAACCAAAAGTAAATTGAATAGATAATGATTTGCAAAAATGAAAGAGACAGTTAATATTGAATATATATTCAAACATAAATATGTTTATTTTCTTCCTAACAGCTACAGCCATGGAAAGTTAGAATTGTTCACAAATGCACATGATTCAAGACTGCAGTGTAAGCATTGCATAGATAACTTTTAGAAGTGTATCAAATAAAGATAAACTGCTTCAAAATCCAATAGTCAATAGTTAAAATAATCATTAAAAAGTAAAAATTATGAATTCTAAGTATTTTCCTTTTTCTCCTCTTGGTGTTAATGCGTCCCACTTCCCATTATAACCACAGCCATCTGTGTGCAATGTTGGACTGATTAGGAAGTTACCTTCAAATATATTATTTTAGTCAGACAGTTAAATAATGCAGCCTCAGGGCAGCATAGTGCCAGTAGGAAATTGGGCTACTGTGGGTCAAAGAAGGAGAGGAGGAAGGTGTGCTCAGAAGCAGAGAGAGAAGAGGAAAGACAAGAGTCTGGGACTGAGAGTAACGACTTTGAATGTTGGGACGATGACAGGAAAAGGTAGAGAGTGGGTTGACATGATGCAGAGAAGGAAGGTGGATATGCTGTGTGTCCAAGAGACCAGGTGGAAAGGTCGTAAAGCCTTATTATCTTTCCACCTGGTATCCAGGATAGTAACGCAGAGAGACAGATGGTGGTAGACTTTGCAAAAAGTATGGAAATGGCTGTTGTGAATACTTTTTTCCAGAAAAGACAGGAAAATAGGGTAACTTATAAGAGCGGAGGTAGGAGCACGCAGGTAGAATACATCTTGTATAAACGAGGTAATCTGAAAGAGATCAGTGACTGAAAAGTAGTGGGAGGTGAGAGTGTAGCCAGACAGCATAGGATTGTGGTTTGTAGGATTACTCTGGTGACAAGGAAGATCAAGAGGACAAAGGCAGAGCAGAGGACAAGGTGGTGGAAGCTTTGTATGGTTTTCAGGGAGGAGTTGAGAAAGGCTCTTGGCGGTCAGGGAGAGCTTCCAGATGACTGGGCAACTTCAGCAAATGTGATCAGGGAGACAGGAAGAAGAGTACTTGGTGAGTCATTTGGAAGGAAAGTACATAATGAGACCTGTGATATGTAGTGAGAGCAGGGAACAAGTTGAGGAAAATCTTGAGAGTTGGAGGTATGCTCTGGAAAGGAGAGGAATGAGGGGTAGTCGCAGCAAGACAGAATATATGTGTGTGAATAGGAACCCGGATGGTTCAGCAAGGTTACAGGGAGAGCAGAAGTTGGAGGATTTTAATTACTAAGGGTCAACAGACCAGAGCAATGGAGTGGAGAAAAGAGGTAAAGATACGGGTTCAAGCAGGTTTGAATGGGTGGAGAGAGGTTTTATGGGCAATATGCGATAGGAGAATATCAGCCAGAAAGAAAGGAAAGGTGTTCAAGAAATTGGTGAGACCAGCAACCAGCTGTATGGTTTGGAGACAGTGACAATGACGAAAAGACAGGAGGCAGAGACGGAGGTCGCAGAGATGATTTTTTGGGTTGTCTTTGGGAGTGAGGAGGATGGATAGGATCAGGAATGAATCAATCAGAAGGACAGCACATGTTGGATGTTTTGGAGAGAAGGTGATCGAAGCCAGACTGAAATGGTTCGGTCATGTACAGAGGAGGGATAGTGAATATATTGATAGACGGATGCTGGAATTGGAGATGCCAAGCAGGAGGTCTAGAGGAAGACCAAAGAGAAGAATTATGGATGTAGTGAGAGAGGATATGAAGTTAGTTGGTGTGAGAGAGGAGGATACAGAGAATAGGGTTCGATGGAGAAGGTTGATTCGCTGTGGCGACCCCTGAAGGGAAAAGCAGAAAGGAAAGGAAGAAGAAGTTGTGTTGGCTGGAGTGAGAGGTTAAAGTGAATAATATCTAATCAATCTAATCTAATCAATCTAATCAATTTGATATCTAATCAACAAACTATCTTTTCAAATCATGACATTTTTCATTTCATCCCCACTTATGAATATTTTATTTTAACTTTGTGCATTTTGGTAATGTTTGTTGCAACATTGGTTGAGTGCTTGAGTGATCGATTGATTTTTGAGGGGATATGTGATTATTATGATTATCCCACAAGTACTTTCCACGCATGGCAGTTGCGGGGGTGGAGGGGATGAAATATCAACAAATTAATGAGACACACAGTCTCTACTGTAATACTTCATCAATGCTACAACATTGAAATACCACAATACATGCCAAGGTATTCCATAGGTGTTAGTATCTTCCAAGCATGGTTTTAATAAAAAATAAATAAATGTTAAATTGTACAGAACCACATATAATGTTGTAATATGTATTGAAATATTCCACAGATAAAATGTAACTGTCAAGACTTTTCATCAACACCTGTTTAATTCTATTGTGGCATTGCTGTTAGCAACAGGTATGACATAGGGCTGTTTTTCACCACCGAGGCATCTTCTGACAGCCAAAGAAAGTAAACAATTTGCAGCAGCATCTTACAGCTCGGCAAGGATAAAAAGCAACTGCCATTGGCCAATGTATTCCTTCGACCCAATTTAGTTTTTACCCAATTTTAGTTTTTCCCCAAAAAATTCCTCTATTCCCACTCATAGTAAGTATTTTAAGGAACAAATCCACATTTTCAAATACTTGATAGCATCATTAGAATAAGCTTCAGATGTTGATCACAAGCTCTTGTGTACCATTATTTGTTCTTGGATTTATTTGTACAGTCAGTCAGTGAAGTTGGTTTATGGTCCTGTCACCTCCAAAACCCCTGAATATCTTCAGGAGGGTGTGAACCTCTGTTAGGACCTTTGTTTTTGAAAGAAAGGCCACCGACTTATTGGTGAACTGTTTGATTTTCATGAAATGCTTCCACTTTCTTGTTAGAGATGAATCTATCTGTAGAAACAGTGATGCAAATCAGTAAGATTGTAATTCATACCTGATGCTATTAATGATTCAGTGTTATTGTTTCCCTACTCCCTTGCTGATTTACAATCACTGTTTAGGAATATAAGCCTGTACAGGTTTGTAGTACATATGAGGCTAAACTCTCTGTTCTGTGTTCGACCAAAAGCCTGCAGGGCCTCACATTGGAAGACTCCTTGATAAAATAAATAAATAAATAAAAGGGGAAAAGGCCAAGCTCTGACAAAGGGGGCAATGTGTCAGTCTTTTCCACAAGGGAGACGAGTCAGCTGATAGGGGTATGGATGGCAAGCACAGAAGCAACTGCTGGTCTGGTGGATTGTTTTGCTACAGATTGCTGTCCTCTGCCCCTGACCAAACGCAGTCATTCTTTTCTTTCTCTCTCTCACAGTACAAAGGGATTTACCGGAATGGCGGCAAATCTGCAGGCTGGGCTGCTGTTGTGTTAGATCTAACTTGTAAAGGGGTTTAAAGAGTGCTTGTGTCTTTCCATTGCTGGTGCAGTTGCCTTTCTCATTATGACACAAAAACATCAAGACAGTCACGATCAATGTAGGCGAAGCTTCTATCTGAAAGAAGCAGTTTAAACACATTACCTCTGAGCAGATGACCTCCTTGTCCTGCTTTCCTCCTGAATGGTCAGTAAGCCTATTCAGGATGTGAATCTGAGAATTATACTGCTGACTGCAGTATAAAACAAGAAGAATGACAATTCATGGTACATGGTGGACTGTAACAAATTTTCACTAATACCATGGCATTGTTGCTGTGACTTCATCCTGTCTTGCTCCTGACTGTTGTTTGTGGGGATTCATATTTTCAGCAAATGGAAAGTCTAATTGATGCCCCATCGGTTGTAAATATGGTCAGAATAGCCAGGTCATGATTCTCGTTATCTTATGATTCTTACAATACTTATGCGGATAAAATGGGTCAAGGACTGAAGTAACACTCAATGTTAAGGTGTTTTAATAATTTATTAATCAGTAATATACAATTAAAAACATGATACAAAATGCGGATGGATTACTGAATTGGAATATTTTAAACATAAAAAATATTGAAATGAAAACATTATTTGGTATTAATGTTATAGCCTTCTTTCATTCATTCATATTTCAATGTTATATTCGATATTACAAATCTGTTGATCCAGGTATTTGAAAATTGAAATTTCACGCTGATGAAAGGTGTAATCTCTTTGAATACAGCAAATCAATTGGCCACCTTATTTAAAAGCTTGGAATCAGTAGTCTTCTGTCTTTCCTGGTTAAATTGAGACATTTTTTTCGACAGTCCTCCTTGCCATAATTCAATGTAATTAATCATGTGTTACAATTCCAATGCCTTCAACAGCAGCTTTCTCTGGATTTCAATCCCTGTGCATAAAGTGGCACCAGAGTTGACAACATCTCTTAAGCTTCAATAACACAGTGAGGGGAATGAGTATTTCTGCTTGGACAGGCCCAGCAACCCTGGAGAGTCATTGCAGAGTCAACAGACCTTGCCAGAACATATTTAGGAGAGTGCTTCTCACAAGGATAAAGTGCATGCAATTGTGATCAGCTGTCCTCGGTGGACGCACACACATTCACAGTGTGAGCCAGAGACATTGGAGAAGTCAAGGATTAGGCCTTGCTTGCCGGAGCCAGTCATTTAATGATGAACATTTTGAAGGGTTTCTGACACTGGGCATTTGTTAGTCTCCATAGTGGTCGTCAGATAAAGAACGGTGTTGCCTGTGTTACCTTGAAAAATATGAAATCTGACGCAGCCATTATGAAGCATTAGAATGAAAAACTGAGGACATCCTGAGGTATATCTGAAGGGAGCCAAGATGCAGACAACAGCTCTTTATCTACCATCCAATCAGATTAGTTCTATACCGAGAGCAAGCAAGAATTTCCATACCTTCATTTATGTTGAGACAAGTCATCTTTTATTGATTTCCCACAAATCAGTGTGTTGCAGTCTATGAGTAAGGATCTAGCCAAACTTTCTGTCACAGTATCTGAAACAGATAAACAGTACTCTTTGAATTTTCTTTTTTTGTTTTGTTTAATAAATGGTTATTTCCTGTATGATTGTGCTGATGCCTGTAGACCAATTTGACACATTGTAGACTCCCAAGCCTTTTTAAAACTTTGTTCAAATCATTGAAGATATCCTTAGTGTCTCTGAAGTTCTGTCCTGACAGCAGTAGATGAAAATTGTATGCTGAATAATGAGGCCTTTTGTCCATTAATTTATTTTGATGATTGAATTGAAGCTGTTTCATGTCATCCTGCCCTTCTCAGTATGTCTAAATGTGGTGGGATGAAAAGAATCATCCAGCTCAAACCACCGTTTTCTGCTATAACATCAAAGTCTACATTGGAATTCCACAAGGGCTGGAATCACAGTGTATGACGAGGACACGGTAGACATACAACACAAGGACCCTCACTTTGCCAACATGACAAACCTGATGACCTGTCAGAGAAACAGAGGAAGATGAGGGGATTATATACACATGAGGTAGGGCGCTATCAAGACACAGGTGAAACAAATTAAGGCTGAGCAGATGATCAGAGAACAGAGAGAGAGACAGTCGACAATGGGAAACAAACTCCTCTTAAGAAACACCACCCTTTTTAAATTTCAATTGAAGCCAAAACCAATTCAATTGAATTCAATTACATGGGGGGGGGCGTAGTGCAGGAGGTAGAGCGCTCGTCATTAACTGAACATTCCTGGTTCGATTCCCAGTTCCTCCTTGTGTGTTGAGGTATTATTGAGCAAGACAGTGCTCCCCTGGTGCTGTAAGACGGCAGCCAACTGCTCATGATTCATCCTTGATAGGTTAAACGCAGAGAATGAATGTCCCCATTAGGATTAATAAAGTATACATTATATTATAGGTACCTGCAGAGTGAAAGATAAAAGAACACCACAACAGGCACTGCTCATGGAATCAGACTGATTAATTTCTTCGAATCACAAAACTCTGAATGGTTTTCATCAACAAGCCCTGATGCTGTGTGGATGGGGTCATTCTCTCCTACTGATGGCATCCAGCCCACAAACGAAATGACACTGTTAGTGTTGCTTTCATTGAGCTTCGTCTCTACAAACACTGGGGCACGGCTGATCTGTCACATTGTTTTAAGAGGTTCACTTAAACTGTTTTTGATGGATAAAGTATACGTTAAACTTTTAAGTGAAAAAGATGAGCCCTTGGGTTATGTATGGCATTTTAAGATGATTTGTGTTATGTGTGATAACTGAACATGAAAGGGATTGGGTCTTATCAGGCATATTTTAATCAGAAGGAACCTGCAGACCAATAATTGGGGAGACATGGAATTTCAGAAGCATCAGCTCGCTACATTAGAAACCAGACTCACAGAGTGAATGACATGAGTCAGATATGATGTTCGGGACAGACAGACACTGTTAATGACCATGTAGAACAGGTTTTATCTACAATATGACCTCCTACAATTTTTTTTTGCTATAATGTCTTTGTTCCACCCAATTACAACACATATCCTCCCACTCACACATGTAATGACATGATGCAACGCAAAGTCTTGCTCTGTAATGAGGTGTGCACAGGTTGTCATGATAGAGAACAGAGCTGGGTTGTTTCACATAGTAATAATCTGTTCAACTTGCCTTTTTCACCTCTGATATCTGATCAGATGATATAAAGGCACAGGGACTTGTGCATGTGAGTAGTTCACACAACAGCACAGCAGTTTCAGCATTTCAGAAACAAGTTTCTTGTTCATACACACAACAGAACATCTTCAATAGGGTCTGCACTACAATTCCATCCAAAATATAAGGTTTATGTTCTGACAGTCAAATAGAATGCAGCTAATGATTAAAAGCAGATAGATAGCTTGATAGATAGATAGATAGATAGATAGATAGATAGATAGATAGATAGATAGATAGATAGATAGATAGATAGATAGATAGATAGATAGATAGATAGATAGATAGATAGATAGATAGATAGATAGATAGATAGTAATGAAATTCTGGGTCAAAGTTATAAAATTATATGGATACATATCCTGATAGGCAGACATATGCAGAGGCACTTTCATCAGAAAGGGAAACCTCTCTGATGGAGGATTTTGCAGGGGTGAGGGGATTATTCTGACAATCCAAGAAGCCTGTGGTCGGAGCAACAATAAAACCCCTGAAGACCCAGAGCAGAATCACAGTATCTTAAAACAGTGTCACCTCATCGTCGAGGCATCAACAATGCACTGCTGTCTTTTGATGCTGTGAGACTCGTGGTCTTGCAGCCGAGTCGGTGAAGCACTAACACTGATAAGACATGACATTCCATTTATTTACAGAATCACTCGGTATGTTAATATCTAAACTTTGTAGATTGTCTTCAAGCCTGTGAAGCTTTTGAAATGATAAACAACATGCAATTTAATTGAAAAAATAAACTATTATCCACTGATGCCATATTTATCTGAACAGAGGGGTTTTCTGTAGTACAACATCTCTATTCTTTTAGTGAAGTAAAGATTGTGTCAAAGTTACATATTACATTTTACCTGATGGACACAAAATCTCTGATACTTGAATATCAAAAATCTGTATCTGCATCTGTTTTCTGTGTTTGTGAAGCGGATTTCAGGTTTCTTACAAAACTGCTTAGGGTACATTGGAGCAATTTTGGCTCGTAAATATTCCTTAAGTCTATTCCTGATCTTTTAAAAAGTAACTCAAATTCACAAGCATCAGATTTCCTAGACAAATTATATGGTGAAGGGCTCTGTCTAATGATCACAAAGCCGAGCAGAACAACTACAACTAGTGCAACTCTGATCAATAATATATGTATTAATTGTTTGGAAAATTACAGAAACTGCTGCTTAGTAACTAATGATATAAGTGACCATTTGCCGATTTTTGCAATATTTAACCATCAATTACATACAAGTCAATTGTATTTCATCAACTATATAAAAGAAAACGGAATGATGAGACAGTAAATGCCTCCAGAAATGATCTAAATAATCAAGACTAGAATAGTGTTTATACAAATGATGTGAACACAGCCTATGAGTCATTTCTAAAATCTTTTAACATCTCGACCATAAATATTATCCAGAGGTTCCATGTAGAGCTAGAGGAAATGTTAACAGAAAACCTTGGATTACAAATGGTTTACATTATGCATGCAAAAAGAAAAATACATTTTACAAGAACTTCATGAAAAGAAAAATAGCAATGGCTGAATAGCGCTATAAGGACTACAAAAACAAGTTAACAACCATATTAAGAAATGATAAAAAGGAATACTACATCAGAATTCTGTATGAAAATAAACATAACGTCATGGCCACTTAGAATATTCTAAGCAAGGTAATAGGAAAAAGAACAGAATCTACAGAAATCCCAAAATACTTTACAAATGATAAAATAATCATTGAAAATCAGGAGGAAATTGTAAATGACTCAACTCATTTTTTTGTTAATATAGGACCCGGCTAAAAAAAATCACATGTGATTAAACATTTAAAGGTGTCTGTAATCGAGGAAAAAATAGTCTACAGTCAATGTATTTAGCTGATGTTACAGAAAATAAAATATTAGCTGTTTTTCATAAACATAAAAACAAGACATCAAAGGATAGTGATGGTATTGACATGAAACGAATAAAGATAACTATAGATTGTATTCTCAAATCTTTTCATAATACTTATAATTTATCATTTCTGATGGGAATATTTACAGAGCAAATTAAACTGGCTAAAGTCATTCCTCCCTTTAAAAATTGAGACAAAAATTACTTTAATAACTTTAGCAATTATAGGCCAGTGTAATTGCTTTCTCAAACTTCAAAATTATTAGAAAAAATATTTGTAAATATACTGGACATTTTTGTAGAAAATAACCAATTACTCAGTGAGAGCCAGTATGGTTTGAAGTCTTTAACATGGAAATCACATATAATGTATGTGAAAATTAAAGTATAGACAAGCTTATTTATTTTAAATAATTCAAAATATATTTTACCTGGCCACATATTGAGAATGTTATATTGCTCAATGATACTGCCTTATTTTTGTACAGCAGTGTGGGGTAACACCTCTGAAAGCAATATAAAGCCATAAATATTGTTACAGAAAAGAACTGTCCAAATAATATACAGATATGCATTTCGAGAGCATACAAATTCACTATTCATTAAGTCCAAATTGTTGAAATTCAAAAACATTATAGAATTGCATACGTTATTCGTCATGTTAAAAGCTAGTAACAGAGTTCTAGCTTCAGAAGACATACAAAAGCTGTTTATTTTTACATCACAGAATGGAAAAAAACCATAGGAGGAGGTTTGACTTTAAACATCAGTTTGCACGAACAACGTTACAACAAAAGTTTAGAATTTAGAACTAAATTGTCTGACAGTGTGAACGAGAGTGTGTGTCTGGTTATACGTCTCTGTATGTGAACCTGTGATTGACATGTGACGGTCATGGCTAAATTTTGTCAGCTAGGATTGACCCAGTCGCATTTGCAATCTCATGAGTTGGAAATGAATGAATACATGAATGGAATCATGCTTATAAACCTCGGGTTTCAACCGGCACAAATAAAATTAATTCCTGCAATGCTAAACTCTGAAAATTAATTGTTTTACATAGGAAGAAGTACAAATAGAAAAATACCATTATATATATTTTTTTTTTTACAAATTCATCAATTATGACCTGCAGGAGGAAAAAGTAAATGCAAGTAGATTTTTTTTATAAGTTCCAAGGCTTATTAAAAAAAGAAAAATGTGAAGCTTTGTCAGTTCTAGGATAAGGGTGCCTAATTTATTCATTCAGGGTCATTACTGAAAAGTAAGACAAAAACTAGGTAAACATCATTCTGACTGATGGAATCAGATCTGTTGTACTGCAATCCATAATAAAGTTAATGTTACATAAAAAGGCTTAAAATGAGTGATGCTGTTGCATTGATTGAGTCAAGCTGAGGTTGTTTACAGATTCCAAGTCCCCAGTTCTTCCTCTTGCATTGTCTGCATTGTTTTATTTAATTGCATGTTTGCCTTCAGAGGCTCTAATAGCACCGATTTTCAAATCAACGAAAAGCCTATATTTTCTTAACTGAATAGAGATTTTCAAACATTTATGCCCAATTTATACCTTCAGCTTATGTACAAAGGAGCAAACATCCAAGCAGGGAAAGATGTGTGGGTGGGGGTAGCAGGTGCAACATAAGTAATGAGGTTGATGTGAGAAAAGAAGTGACAAAAACACTAAAGCAGTGAAAAAGTCCAGTAAAAAATCTCTGTACTTCACCACGACCTGGGCTGAATAGAAGCTGCTTACATCAGCTCTGACTGGGCTTTCCTGGGGTACAGGATCCTGCGAAATACCTTGTTCTTTTTGAGTGTTTATGAGACTTGATGGAAGCTGGTGTGTCATTAAAAAGGGACAAATGGAGCCGAGCCAAGGACAGTGTCTCAGACGATACATGAAGATAGTAACCTTTAAAACAGCAACTAAATGGACCTGCTGATGAGATTGTGATTTCAAGTGGTTTGGGTTTCTGTCACTTGTCTTGATGATTGTCGATACGACCAGAGGCTGATGCAAATTTATTAATTTTGATCTGTAAGGATTGAAATAGAAAAGAACAACCCAAGCATATCATTAATTTATGATACTGATTGATTTCCAATTCCCTATAATTTTTTTCATTACCTTTGTTAAGAAGGGTATGTGTCTGGTCCTTTTGTCTCTCTTCTGTCTGGGACAAAACAAAACAAAAAACAATACCAAAAACATGCAGAAGGTGAATTGGAATAAATTGGAAAAATTTCCCAGATATCTGAATGAGAGAGTCTGTCTGCATATGTGGCCCTAAGATAGAATAGCGACTGGCCCAGGATGTACCCCGCCTCTCGCCCAGTGACAGCTGTAACAGGCTCCTGCAATCCCGCAACCCTAGTGCAGGAAAAAGTGGTAGATAATTGATGGATGGATCGACAAAAGAAAAATAAGTAATCCATGAGGGCAAATAAATGCCCATCACATTCTCAGAATTTTTCATCAAGATTAGATGTAAAATAGATTAGATTGGACTCCTTGGGGGAGGATGCTAAACTTTGTGAAAGTATGATTTTAGACAATCTGGTTATGGACCAGAATGGAATTGAGAATAATAAAGAATATAATGAAGAATGCAGCCTCAGGGCGGCATGGGCAAGTGTCTCCTGGGGCCAGCCTTGGGGGGACACAGGCCAGCATCTCCCTGAGACAGTCCCAAGCCCTGATGAATGCAGAGGGTTGCGTCAGGAAGGGCATACAGCATAAAACTCTTTGCCAAAACCAAATGTGCGAATCAAACCTATGAATCCCATACTGGATCGGTCGAGGCCCGGGTTAACAACGACCGCCATTGGTGCTGATAACCGACAGGGTACCAGTGGAAATTGGGCTACTGTGGGTCGAAGAAGGAGAGTAGGAAGGCGTGTTCTGGAGCAGAGAGAGGAAGAAGGGCAAGAGTTTGGGAGTTTGGGCGGTCAGGGAGAGCTTCCAGATGACTGGGCAACTTCAGCAAATGTGATCAGGGAGACAGGAGGAAGAGTACTTGGTGAGTCATTTGGAAGGAAAGTCCATAATGAGACTTGGTGGTGGAATGAGCAAGTGTGGGAGTATATACAGAGAAAGCGGTTAGCAAAGAAGAGGTGGGACACTGAAGGGACTGAAAAGATCAGGCAGGAGCACAGGGAGAAGCAGCGCAAGGTAAAGATAGAGGTAGCTAAGGCAAAACAAAGGGCGTACGGTGACTTGTATGCTCAGTTGGATAATATGGAGGGAGAGAATAATTTATACAGGTTGGCAAAACAGAGAGATAGAGGATGTACAGCAGCTCCGGCTGATTAAGGATAGAGAGGGGAAATTATTGACAGATGCTGGAAGAGTGCTTGGAAGATGGAAAGAGTACTTTGAGGAACCTCCAAATTACAAAAATGAGAGATGGGGAAGGGGTAGAGGAGGTAACCATCGTAGACCACAAAGTGGCAGAGATTAGTAAAAGTGAAGTGAGGAAGGCACTGACGAGGATGAAGAATGGAAAGGCAGTTGATCCTGATGATATACCTGTGGAGGTATGGAAGTGTCTAGGAGAGGCAGCAATAAAGTTTCTGGCTAGAATATTCAACAGGATCTTAGAGAGTGAGAATATGCCTGAGGAGTGGAAAAGAAGTTTGATGATGCTCCTTTTTAAGAATAGCGGGAAGTTCAGAATTGCTGCAACTATAGAGGGATCAAGTTGATGAGCCATCCAATGAAGTTATGGGAAAGAGTGAAACTAGTGAACCTAGACCGAGAGCAAGAAGTCAGCTTTTGTGAGCAGCAGCATTGGTTCATGCCTAAATACTTGACTACAGATGCAGTTTTTGCTTTGAGAATGCTTATAGAGAAGTACAGAGAAGGTCAGAGGGAGCTGCATTGCGCTTTTGTAGACCTAGAAAAAGCATACGACAGGGTGCCGAGAGAGGTAGTCTGGCATTGTATGAAGAAGTCTGGAGTGGAAGAGAAGTATGCTAGACTGGTGCAAGACATGTATGCCGGCTGTGAGACAGTGGAGAGGTAAGTGTAAGAAAGAAGTTCAAGGTGGAGGTGGAACTTCATCGGGGATCAGCTCTGAGCCCCTTGTTGTTTGCAGTGGTTAGACAGGAATTTCCATGGACCATGATGTTTGCAGATGACATTGTGATATGTAGTGGATAGTAGTAGTAGTAGTAGTAGTAGTAGATATGTAGGAAGGTTCCCCAAAAGGTTGGGGAAAATCTTGAGAGTTGGAGGTATGCTCTGGAAAGGAGAGGAATGAAGGGTAGTCGCAGCAAGACAGAATATATGTGTGTGAATTAGAACCTGGATGGATCGGTGAGGCTACAGGGAGTGGAAGAAGTTGGTAAAGAAATGGGTTCAAGAAGGTTTAAATGGGTGGAGAGAAGTGTTAGGTGTAATATGCGACAGAAGAATATCAGACAGAAAGAAAGGAAAGGTGTTCAAGAAATTGGTGAGACCAGCAACCAGCTGTATGGTTTGGAGACAGTGACAATGACGAACAGACAGGAGGTAGAGATTGAGGTAGCAGAGATGAAGATGTTGACGTTCTCTTTGGGAGTGATAAGGATGGATAGGATCAGGAATGAATCAATCAGAAGGACAGCACATGTTGGATGTTTTGGAGAGAAGGTGATCGAAGCCAGACTGAAATGGTTCGGTCATGTACAGAGGAGGGATGGAGAATGTATTGGTAGACAGATGCTGGAATTGGAGATGCCAGGCAGGAAGTCTAGAGGAAGACCAAAGAGAAGATTTATGGACATAATGAGAGAGGATATGAAGTTAGTTTGTGTGAAAGAGGAGGATACAGAGAATAGGGTTAGATGGAGAAGGTTCATTCTCTGTAGCGACCCCTGAAGGCAAAACCTGAAAGCAAAAAAAGAAAGAATATAATGAAGAAAGACATAATTGGGTTACCATCCTGAATGGAATAAAGAATTTGAAAGGACATTTCTAAATGCACAAATATCTTTCTTCCATTGACTCCTGCAATGCAAATGTTATTAAGCATGATTGGCCGGTCAAATTTTTGTCTCTCATCTGTCTTGCTAGGCAAGACTTGAAATTTGACTTCCTCATTTCTTCAAAGCGTATCGAAGATCATGTCAACATATATTTCGTCAAAATTATGTACAGTTTAGATCCTGATTGGATATAATTTTGTTCTTCAAAAAGCTTAGCATTTCTTTCTCTAAATAGCAGCTTTTGCCTACATTTTTAAATATTATGAAATGTCAAGTCACCCTGACATCAGAATCACATCTCTGCATGACCTACCGCCTGTGGACGCCTTTATGAATTGGGGAATATATTGTATAATGCTGGTGCTGTTTCAGACCTAATGTGCAAAAGGTGTTTCTTCTCCCATGAAGTGGGTTTTGAAATTACTCCCAGAGCTATAAAACATTTTGCCCTTATTTTGACTCTTTTTTTTTTGCGTTTTTTTTTTTTCAAATCAGAATTATACAGTCCTTTTTAATGCACACTCTGCCTGTCATAATAGGCAGCTGCTGTTGTCTGTCATTGAAACTCTTTGATTGATGTTTTTATTTCATCTTGTTGTCATCTGAACACCTATTTGGACTAATCACCTTAGTAAGCAGCAAAATAGGACAGAAGATTGTTCCCCCTGAATCTGCTTATCAAAGGCAATATGAGGATATTCTGAGAAGAAATAAATATAATAAGTATAAAAATGGCAGTCTGAGCCATTCAGCTCACTGTGAAACTTGCCAATGATTTCACTAAGTAAAGAACTCCAATGGGCTGTATCACACACACACATAAGTAGTGATGCTGGTCCATTATTCTTTTGTTTCATCCTTCTATTATTCTATACTTCTCCCTTCAGGGGTCGCCAAAGCGAATCAACTTCCTCCATCTAACCCCATCGTCTGTGTCCTCTTCTCTCACACCAACTCATCCATATCTTCAATTTAAATGAGAACTTTATTTTGTTTGTTTTCCCAAAATAATTTAAAAAATGCACATTGACAGCGACTAGAAAGGATGACATCATACCTGGAGTGGGAGATGTGGTCTTAACTTCATGTAAACCAATGTAGTCTCCTCATTTTTACATCCTTCTGTCATTTCCGCAATTATTCTTCAATGATCATGTGCAAATAGAATTTCGAGATGTATAATTTCTTAGGGGGAACATACAATTGCGTGTTTTGCATTCTGGTCTTGAAAGACGAAAGCCCAAAGCTGCTTCATCAATACTTACTTTGAGTAAAAAGCTGCTGTCCTGACTCTCAAACTTTGCTCAGTCAAGTACTGAGTATGAAGACATTGGCTGTGCTGTCATTGAAGTAAGTATATGGGCTGTTTGGTTCAGTATTATTAAATCGTTCCAACATGCTCTTTTTATTTCAATGAAGAATCACATCTCCTCCACTGCCTCTGTTTTCCCTGAGTGCACCCCAAACTTTTTACCGTTTAATGTGAAAAATCCTGTGGACCAAATTAAAATTGACTTAAGACACAGACAGTCATTCTGAAACCAAGACATCTCTGTGTTGATTTTTCTGCAGGAAAAAAGTTCATCTGCCGCAACCTTTGTCTTATTTAGATAAGCAGACAGAAAGACCACAAAAAGCAAGCACTAATGGACGCTGAGAGACCCTGTTGTGATGCATGTGGTTCCAGAGGCATCATTCTTTCAGCCAGAAACACACAGCAGAGACATTTGATCAGTTTTAACAAGGAAGCTGGACACTGCAAAACAACATTTATTGGGAGCCAACCAGGTCATGCATTTTTACCTCACAATGTGAAAGCCACCTGACAGCCAGTGCAGAAGTAAATACACTGACGTTGTTTCATCATCCGACAACAGATGGTTTGTTAACGTTTGACCACGACTGTAGCTGATGGATGGTCTCCGTTCACTCATCTGTCTGTCAAATGCTTAAAGGTGACTGGTCCCAACAGATCTGAGGGTGTGATACATGTCTCCACTGTTCCAGGATTTCTACACAGTGCACCATGCAGAGAGTGGAGAACAATAACAGGTCAAAACAAAACAATGTGTTCTTTCCGCATCTTTTTGAGTCTGGGGGGAGCAGTTCAACATTCCTGATTTGGTTCACTTCCATCTCACAGATCTGCATTGCAAAGTCATAGTCAAGAAATAACAAATCAAAATGGCTATTTTCCACAGAGCATGGACTGAATAACCTGAGAAAATGTTAAACAGCTAGTAAAAGATGTCTCAGCGATACCTCATTGAGAGAAAACAAATTGCCTGTGTCCCCGGCCTTTCGGTTCCTGTGTGTCTTGTGCACACAAGTGAGAACTACAATGTCCTGGTTGTTTCCCTCACAGCTTAGAAATAATGCAACTAAACAAGCTCAATTGTGATGTCATCAGTGACCAGGCCTCCTTCCAGCCTGCCCCTAGCAAAACCTCTTCAAACTTAGGCTGACCATAAACTCCACATATTTACCAAATATGTCAGCTATTAGGCTTTTTTCTCTGCAAATTTAAGTCAAGCATGAAAGACACCGAGCATAAAAACGAAAGACATATCTGTCAGCAACATTCCAAAATGTGTGCGGGATAACCTTCAAATTATTAGTATATGTTTTTTGGTTTGGCAGTAAATCACATTATTGTCAGAAAATGAAATGAAATTGTTCATAAATTTCAAAATGATCAATAACGGCTATTTTACCATAATTGCGACAAAACATAAAACCAGCACTGATTCCTTTGCTGTCGACATATCTGCGTTTGTGCACAATTCAAGAGACTGGGTTGCCACATATCCTAATTCTTATAAATTGATGAGGTATTCTTTCTTTCCCAAATCTGATCCAGATTGATAAAAAACGTAGAAAGGCCAAATACAAATTATTGAGGTTGTTGTACAAAATGCTCTTTTGAGATCAAGTGTAATATTTTTCATTGGACTTATTGTGCTTTTTCTGACATCCAAGCAACTTTTAGCAAACACACACACAAAAAAAACTTTTAACAAACACACACACACATTTTTTTTTTTTTAACAAACACACACACACAAAAAAATTTAAACAAACAGATGCACCAAAGCACGCACACCCATTCAAGCCGACACACATGTACACACCGACACACACACAACTACACCATTTTAGCTTGACTGAACCATCATAATGACAATCCTTTATCCAGGAAAAAAAAGTGACAATAGCAGATAAAGGGAGGTCGCCACATTATGAAGCATTAAGCCACTCAGTACCAGACGCATTACAGAGAAAGAAAAGAGGGATGAGGAGAGGGATGACAAGGGAAAGAAAATGACAACGTGGACCGGCAGAAAAAAGAAGGAGCCGGAGATAAATTGGAGGATTAATCTGGGCAACTACAAAGGGATTAAATCGTTCCCCGCAGCACATTCTGAGGCTCCGGCAGACAACAGAGGTTAAGAAGACGCTTCTCTCCCTGCCCTCCTTCCGTCTCTCCCTCTCATCCCCTGAAACACCTTCTCTCCTTCTCTCATCCCTCTAATGGCATTAGCGAGGTGGAAGTCTTTAATCTGGATGTAGTGAGGAAGGCCTCTGCAGAGCAGTAGACACACAAACACACACACAGGTTGAGCAGATGGAGTGTCAGACTAATTGACATCAGTGTTTCTGATCATCTGATGAAGGGGAGAGATAACACAAAGACCCATTGATTTCCCTGGTGTGTATGTGTGTGCGCGTCTTTAGTCGCTCACTCCTGCGATTCGCGCTGAACACGCTGGCCTCCCCTTCCTGCTGCACATAACCATTCCTGTCACGACCTTAATGACGGGCCCGGTTGTTTACCTCGGTACACGCAGGCGCAGAGCCGCCACCAGGATAGTTCTTTTTTTTCTCCATCGTTCTTTCTGTAATCTCTCAACAAGCGCCCCTTCCACCCCCCTCTCTCCCTTGCCACAGTGGTAATTGGGTATGACGCGGGATCAACAGGGAGAGAGTGAGGACGCATTTGAATGCGTCGTGCGCCTTCATCACTTCTCCTCCTCTAACCTACCGCCTTCCCAGCTCCCGGCATCTCGCTCGCTGACGTTACCGTGGCAACATCTGCGTGCCAGCATCCTCCCTCCAAGACACCGTGTCATTTCTTTTATTAAGATTGGCCGCCGGTGCCCAAATAGTGTCTCAGTGTGTGCGCGTTCAGGAGCACACAGGAGCAGTGTGTGAGGTGAGGAACAGCAGCCAATTACCAGTCCCTCGCCAAAGCATTTAAAGCTACAAGTTGGCTAGAAGATACCCCGGGCACGGAGACTGGAGCCACTTAATGACAAAAACTTGTCAGGTCAAGTCAGTCAAGTAAGTTTATGCAGAACCTGTGCGAACCTTGACACTGCTCAAAGGCGATGTCAATCGTGCTGAATGTAAACTCTTCCAGCTCTTTTTTTCCTTCTCTAAAAGGAGTGGTGCATGGGGTTACAGGTCTTCCTTGGTGCCAAACATTCCTTGCTCGATTCCTGGTTCCTCCTTGCCTGTCAAAGTGTTGTTTAGTATGATACTTAACCCCTAACTTCTCCCCTGGCGCTGTTACTTAGCTCCCTTCTGCTCATGATGTGTTAAATGCAGTTTATTTTGCTCATGTTGTGCTCTATGTATAACTGTGACAGTGTGGCGGACACTGAAAGGGTGTGGCCTCTCTCCCCAGGGACTGATGGCTTAGGAGGCGTGGTTACAGGGGGGTACATATACTAATGTTCCCGAATGTTCGGGAGAAGTGAATTATTGTGTTGGCGTGTACACGCATTAAAGTTTGAACCCCTCCACAACTCCGTAGTCATATTTCCTCACTGACACGCCACATTGGTGACCCCGACGTCATCACGTCTGCTAACGAGGTAATATGCAATTCCACTTCGACACATCACCCCATCTCACACAGCCGGCCCGCCCATCACGGCCGTCCGGTTGCCAGAGACCCGGCAGAGTGACCCGGCCGCATGGTTTCAGCACACGGAGAATAGTGTCGGAGGAGACAGGTATTTTTCGGTTGTCGCGGCACTGGACCAGCAAGCCACCAGGCGATCCATTGAGCCATTGCGCAACCCCCGCCTTCCAGTACTCCAGCAGCACCTCCGCAAGGCCAGTGTCCGGTGCTTCCCTGATGGCCAGACAGATGGACACCGCAGCAGTGACCGAAGATTGCTCAGGCCTTCCGTGAAGGAGTACTTGCCCGGAGTCCCTTCTGGGTGTTGGGGGGGGCTGTGTTGCGGACACTGAAAGGGTGTGGCCTCTCACCCAGGGACTGTCGGCTTAGGGGGCGTGGTTACAGGGGGGTACATATACTGACGTTCCCGTTCGTGAGAAGTGAATTATTGTGTTGGCGTGTCCGCACATTAAGTTTGAACCCCTCCACAACTCCGTTGTCATATTTCCTTGCCGACACGCCACAACAGCATGTTCCTTCACACACTGGATGGCATTTAAGCCACTTGTTGTTTGCATTCAGGGATGGAGGTTCATTCTTTTCATTTTGCTTTCAATACTGGAATTCTCCTGGTGAGGTCCAGGAACTGCAGGCGTTCAGCCATGGAGATGATGATTCAACCTTTTACAAGCGTTATTTTTTTTCTGTTGTTTGAGTAGAAAAGGTAGGAAAAGGTGCAGTATTTAAAGCTGATTATGTCTAAATTTTGAAATTTAACCTGTCATAACAATCAGTTAATTAACTACTACTATTACTACTAAAATAAGAATAATTATGTTATTAAATCAAAGCTGTCGGAAGCTTTCCTCTTTGCCAAGTTTGTCTTTGTCACAGGACAACAATACCTTCAGTCGTAGTAAAAACTGTCTTTTCGGCTTTAAAACAAAAAGGGAAATAAGCAAGTCTTTATCACTGCAGATTGGACCATCTTTTTCCACCATCCATCATCTGTAGGTTTCAATGGAACCTCTGAGTGGTACACAGCGGCTACACAGACCGAACCCAGTATTCTTACTGTCACTAGCCAGTCAGGACCTCTGACGATCACTATCGGGTCAGTCATCATATGATCACACAATTCCACTTGATCAAAAATGCAACATTCTTTTTTTGTATAGAAGTTAATAATTTTTGCTGCATGTGAAGCTCTTCAAACATCTTAGGTCTGCCTGTTTATTTTTTTAAGCTAGCTTTTGATTGCAGAAAAGAATATATGCATATTTTGCTCCGCCTCCTGCAGCAAATTTCTTTATTTTGTTATGAAAAGGATAAACAGACCGGAGGTATTATTTTCAGTTGGTTACACATGTCTAGGAAAAAAACTGGATAACTGACAAGGTTTACATGACTCAAAACCTAGAAATCATTAACCACTATGATGTACGGTGTGCTTCTTTGTATCACAAAAAATTGTTACACCACTATAAAGCAAGTACTATTGATATCTTGTTATATATCTATAAAGCAAATCTCTACTCCCTGTTTACCTCAGCACTTCATTATTCCTGAAATCTAGAACCCACAGTCTCAACCTATTACTTTGTCTCGGATCTTCCCCATGCACTGATGTGGAAATATTAAATAGAAATATCTGAATGCCCACCCAAACCAAGCTCTTGCATTTTCCAAATTTATCACTCATTCAAAGGCTAATTATAATGCTGCTTTAATTTAATTTTATTTTTTCTTTGCCTGTAGACTATTTAGGATTTCCCCCCCACTTTTTAGGCCTTTTGTGATACAGTAGAAATGCATCTCAATGAAAATGAATAAAAACGACTTGTGAAAAATTATCACCTAATACTTTAAGTGAACATTTCCTATCTGGTAGACGGTAGTGACCTAGACTTATTTAAACTATTTTGCTGTACATATGAGAGGTGATTGACATCCAGTTCAACAACCATCCATTAATTATTTATTGCAACAAATCACTGTCAGATCTTTGTTGTTCTGATCTATTTTAGATCTTTACTTTAGATCACTACTCTGCAACTTTGAAAGTTAAAATTGACCATTTTCAAAATCAAATTATCCAGATGGGTTTTCAATGATATTTTGCCCAATGTACAGTGTTTTCTGCACGTGCTGAAGAAGGTGGTTTTCCCCTGACAATAGTGCAACCGGCCAACTCTTCAGAAGCATTTTATCAGGTCTTGTTTATCTGCTCTCAGTCTTGAAGTTTTTGATGCTGTGGAGAAAAACAGTCCCCCCTCTAGCCTGTGAGGATCAAACCACCTGGTAAAATCAGGCTGTGCAAAGATTTGAGAGAAACACAGTTGAACTCGCAGCGCATACAACACATCTTTCTTGAAAAAAATATTACCCTCGTACGTTATCATTAAAAATACAACTGTCAAAACATACTGACAGGTTCCAGGGTTGGGTGTTATGTAGCACCTTCATTACTGGTAATGCAGAGTGTGTTTTAACACATAGTTGCCAAGGGGAGGACACCACTCAATGAACAGCTCTTGAGAAAAACAATAAATAAATAAATAAATGTATTTTAAAAAATTGAATGAATACGAATGGTTTAATATAATCACATGAAATGCCACATGTTTGTTGAATAAAGGTAATAGTCAGGTAACATGAGCTGATTCCTTTGTGTTTAAACAATACAAACAGAACCCAAAAAATGTAAAAAAAGTCAACCTCAAACAGCTCTTGTTTCAGTCAGAGAGAAACAGAGTCTCATTGCATATAATTTAGCAAACATCTGAAATCCTTTTTTTTCCTCTTCATCTCGACAAACGTATATAAAGCATATTTCACATTCAGCTGCTGGATGAATAAGCCTGAAAGCATCTTTACAGCTCAGTTATTAGAAATGCCTTCCTCTGATCTTGTAAATGACTGAATCCAAAGTGCAGTGACTCTTACCGAGAACCTCCTTTCTTTCAGCTGCGTGGTATAACAGATTAACTTGAACAGATGCTGCTGCAATAAATAGCATAGTAGTAAAGTTTTAAAAACAACGCAAACTTAACAGCAAATTAACGCTCTTATGATTAAAACAAGGATGCTGACAGTTGCCAATCTTAAAGCCAATGTAAAGGCTTCATCAGGACTTCTCCAGCTGCTTTTCATCCATGGTTGACCAGTAAGTTCTGTGTGAAAGAAAAAAGAATAGAGTAAGTAAATAGATTCTAATGTCCCATCATGACATTTGAAATGCTTTTAGATGTTTAAGTTTTCAGCAGATTTGGCCCACTTCAACAGTTGACAAGTTACAGATCATAGGGGGTAACGGCAGGGATTATCTCAGTGATGGAGGGAAGTGAGCAAGTTGAGCTTGTTTGCTCAGGGCTAAATCACCAGTCCCGCCAATTAGAACTGTAGGACTTAACTCGTGGCTGGAACTCCTCTTTGTTACTGCCAAGAGGAGCACACAGCAGCCTTTATTTTATTTTATTTTTTATTTTCTTATTTATCCCAAAGTTTAACAAAGGTTTGGCAAAGCCCTTTTTATAGTGAGGTTTAGTTGACAATGCAGTTTGGGAATCCTTCTGAATATCAAGGGTGCCAAGCGATAAACAGAAGTGTGATTGCTGAAGAAATTCTCTCACAGTGCTTTCGCAGATACTATTTTCATAATTAATGTTGATGCGTGCTCACGTTTGCCATCGGCAGGGGCATAAAATCAACGGTTAAAGCGACAACCTCAGTATTGACAATAAAAAGACTGCAATTCAAAATAGTGCTAGTGATGTGAGAGTTGGGCTGAGTGTCAGTATCAACCTCAAGTAAATGTTATGGTAAAATAAAAAACAGATATGACATATGCACAACTTGACATTGGAAAGATTGTCACATATGAGTTGTTATATTGCCAGCTTGTAATCTTTTATAAAGTAAGAGAAAATAATCACCCTGGAAGAGTGAAAACTGACCTCACATCATCATCATCACTGTCAAGACTGCCATCATTATCATCACCATCACCTCTGAGAGTTTGCTAAGGTGTCATAAATCTTATGTATCTCCCAAGTCTCAGCATCAGAATGACCGGATGTTAATTTAACAACTGTCATTCAAATATCAAGTCTCTTTATAGATTTGAACAGAAATGTCATGACTGCCGTGGTTCTATTAAGAAATTTGGTTTCAACACTCGGCTCTGCTCCACTTAACACAACGGGCTTTGGATCATATCCTCTAAAATTTGGTAAATGTTGATGCGCAAAGAGATAATAATGATACATGCCGGTTAAGAAAAACTAGAGTGAAGTAACTTACTGTAGGAGTATAAAAATGTGTATAAATGACTGAATTTTATGGCTGTGTTTTAACATACATTTGCTGAATGTATCCTTATTTTCATCCTGAGCTGTCCTTTGATTAAACTCAATTATGATTATATGACAGCAACAGAGTCATAAGACAGTGTGTATTTGTGTGTATATGTGACACAATCTGCCTGAGGCATCATTACAGTGAATTGCCCTACTCTCATCATAGCTTCTACAGTCTGCTGACTGCTAGTTATTTACATTTCTTTAACGCTACAGTTCCTGTTATTATTCTTAGGAGTGTCAAAGCTGAACATTAGGAAGAAATTTAAACATAGGTAGGGACAGACCTTTACACTGCTGTTGAGTTACACACTAACTATAGCCAGAAAGTCATGGACTTGAGACAAAGTGATTTGACTGGACATATCATTAATACATACATCTAAGGAAGAGCATTTTAAATCATTCATAGAGGAGTAAAGATGCTGCGCTTTTGCTTCAAAGAAAAAAAAAAAGTTTGGCACATATTTTGCATAACATAAAATACACTTAAATGTATCACTGGATTCAGGTTGAGAAAGAGTAGTATCATTACACTGTATTTTTAGAGAGGTCTATTTTGGTGGACACTAGGGGCAGTGCCTCTCACTTAATAGGACTGTAGCTAGGGGGCGAGTTTTACGTCCCCTTCTGGAGATCTGGCAGAGCAACTCGGCCTCCTGGCTCCAGCATGTTGAAGTGCTTTTTCACCTGCATGGAATATTCATGGATGACAACCGATACTTTTTGGTTGTCGCTGGGCTGAACCAGCGGGCCGCACGCTGTACCATGAGACCAGATACATCGCCCTCAACTTACTCCTAAAGAGGACCTTGACACATTACCTGCTGAGGATGTGCGACAGGGGGATCACACTCCTCAGCCTCCCTGGTAATCTCTGTTCAGTGGTGCTGGAGAGGAGGGTCCACCGGGTCCTTGAACCTCGGATCAAAAAGGAGCAGTGTGGTTTTCGTCCAGGTTGTGGAACAGTGGACCATCTTTATACCCTCAGCATATGTTTTGTTGATCTGGATAAGCCATTTGACTGTGTCCCACGAGCACCCCCCATCCAGGAATACGGGGTTCTGAACCCCATTATACGGGCTGTTCAGTCCCCGTATGGCCAAGTATCGTAGCTTGGTCCACACTGCCGGTTGTAAGTTGGACCCGTTTCCGGTGAGAGCTGGACTCCGCCAGGGCTGCCCTTTGTCACTGATTCTGTTCATAACAATTACGGACAGAATTTCTAGGTGTAGCAACATAAGCGAGCGCTTTGAACTGAAATGTCCCTCTAATATCTACTCTTTAGTGTACAAGAGGTGGCTGTATATGGATGCAAAAAAAAACAAATACTGTCTCGTCGATCTGGATCGTGGCTCCAAGCTCGACGTCCAAACCCAACTATCGGTACTGCAGACTGCACCCGAAGACCTTCTCATTCATCAACAGGATGTGAGGACACCTCACTTCTAGGGGTCACTAGAACCTAACAGTCCTGGTTCAATTCCTGGCTCCTCCTGGTGTGTCAAAGTGTTGTTGAGCAAGACACTGAACCCCTAACTGCTCCCCTGGCGCTGCTAGTCGGCAGCCAACTGCTCATGGTTCATCCATGATGAGTTAAATGTAGAGAACGAATTTCCTGAAGGGGATAATTAAAGTATACATTATTATTATTCTACTGGCTAACGACAAATCCATTCTGGGTCCCTACTAGCCAGACGCGGTGAGAAGCCAAATGACGCAACCCTCATCGGAACTGGTCCTTCTGTCCCCAGAACATCTTATCATCTTATCTTATCATCTGATCAACTCATTGCAAAAGGCTAGTATTAGTATCTGGGCAAGCAGGAGCCATTGATCAGTGTTATGTGAGTGTTGTAATTGCTGTTTTCCCTTTCATGCCTTGGGTAATCACTGTATTCCCATCCACAGGATGTAGTCCCATGCCAATGAACCTGTATTCCCATGCCAATGCTATTTTTACCTTGCTAACTTAGTGTTGTTGGGGCTCGTCTCATTCTCTCTCTGCTTTTCTTTCTTTTCCGAACACAAACGTACATTCACGTACATTTGCACAGGGCTATCTATCTATCTTATGTCTTTACATCCCAGTCATTCCTTTGTGCATTACGGCCACAATCGTGGTTGCACCAGGTGGTAGCCTTTGGACTACAACCACCACCACTTTGGTAGATTTTCATTCAGGCTGCCTGTTTGGTACTTTTTCTGAGGCCGCCACCATTTTTGCAGACCTTTTATAACACACATACACAAACACACACCCACATACACATTTCGTATTGTTAAATAAATGTTATCATATTTCAAAAGGGGAGTTTCCTGGTATTTTGTGTGTGCATATTGTGCCAAGACTGTGTAACAGGGTCTTTGCTCGAATTTACATATTATTCATCTCAAATATAATTATTGTTAAATATGAGCATTTTTGATAAATACCTTCTTCTTGAGATTGTGTTCCACTCATTAGTTATTATTTTCCAGCTTTGCTGGTGGTGCCCCTAACGAAGGTTAATATCATTATTGAGTTAATGATATTCTGACAACTTTGACAAGTAACTAACAATCATCATTGATAATTGTTAGTTATTACTCCTAACAAAGTCTAGCTCCATTCACTGCACCACAAATGGTGCCCAGTGTGAGGCTAGAGTCGAACAGTGCTCAACAAGAGTTAAAGAATAAAGTTTAAACTTGCCTTCGTCTCCGTTCTCGTTCGTCATCCTGCGCCACAGTACATAAAGAGTCTCATAATGAAAACAGAAGCCTGTACTGGCCCAGACTGGTGTCCAGATATCAGTAATAAAACGTCAACTTTAATCTTTATGTTCCAAAGTAGACCATGTACTGGCCCACTTCACATATTCATACTTAAGACATCCAAGATGATTGCTAAAATATAAATGGTTGAGTGGATTAGCATGAAAATTATGCAGATACTGACTAGTAATGCTGTTGCTGAGTTCATCATGAACAACAACAACAACAGCAGCAGCAGCAACAAATATAATAATGATAGGTATATAAGCTAATATTCATATCTTGGAGGTAAGCCCATTTTGTCTTTGAAAAGGCAATATTCTACTTATCCAAGGAGAGTAATGTCTATCTTTCAAATAATAAATCAATAAGGTTCTAGAAAGCCACGCAACACTTTGTCACAGAGAGCATAACAACAGTTGAGACAAATAAGTCTCCGACCTTGTCTTAATTTCTTGGGTCATGAGCCCTTTCATGAAATAGCTGAGATGAATCAACACTCCAAAAACTCGGTACAAGGATCCTGACACGATGACAATCTGTCAAACGAAGGCCCAGCCCTTCACTTTGAATAGAACTTTGACAACTTGAAGACTCATTTTGACAAACCTTTAAGAGAAAGGTAACAAAGTGACACAAACTATGTGACATATAGCAGCTTATTAGTAAGGCTGGATGCGCATGGCTGTTCAGTGGTTGGTACCCTTCTTTCAGGTGAAGGTCAGCAATATGAGATAGTTGTTGTGGCTGAGAAACATGGATGGACTTAACTTGGACTTCATCAGTCAGACAGTATCACACACACTACTCATGTATAGGTATAGAAAGTGACTCACAAATGATGTGTGTCTGAATCTCTGAGATAAGAAGGTTTCAGAATCAGCTGTCAGATTATTTGAATTGGAATCTATTTCAATAACACAGACCGGTTTGATCACACTTTAAATGCCATTTATATGAAACAAGATGGCAGTAAAAACAGCAAATCTGACACAAAAGAATCTATAGGTCACTTAAAAAAAATTATCCAAAATATCATATTTTCCATTCTTATCATTATTATTATTATTAGTAGTAGTAGTTTTATTGTTGTTATTATTATCATAGCTACGAGTAGTGGTAGTAAGCAATAGTATTTGTACTTGGAAGTCTATGTCTAAAAGGAATTGAAGACACAGAGAAACAACTGCATGTGTCCGACTGAGCAATTTTTTTTTGTCTCCCTCATCACAGGAAGCTATGATGCCCATAACTAACACTGATGATATATTTGCCATCATCAGACCTGTGAAGATGAGTTATGCAAATCACAATCAAAACCTTCTTCATAGAATCAATGCTTGACCAGAACTAAAATTTAAATTATTTTCTTTCTGTCATGCAGATTGAAAGTCAGGTAAAGCTTTTAAGCACACAAAACACTTCTTTGTTTGACCTTTAAAGAAATACAGCACTAAAAACCTGCACCCGTTATGTATGTTGGGAAGAAAAAAAACACAAAATTTAGAAGATTGCTTAAAAGGCACAATCTAAGCCTCTGAAAGCCTTGGACTCTGACGTTGACTTGAAAAAAATGTCTGATCTTGAAGTTCTTTTGCGAAACAAGAACTTGCAATCGCAATGTGCAGTTTGTTAACGTGGCTCAAGCTATGAAGTCAAGTGAAATTCTGCTAAATAAAATGAAAATAAATAAACAAAAGAATTCATCTTTCAAAGTCCATTTCACATGTCTGGGTTTTCAGTAACTTGGATCATGCCAAAGAGCAGCATAGACACCTGGTGCCAAAGTACTACAGCTCCCATAGAACACAGAGATCAAGACAAAGTCATATTGACAGAATGTTTAGAGCACATTGACTTGAGGCCAATTGGCAGGGTGATCAATCTTATTCCCCTCTTCTGTGTTCTCCTCAATTCCCTCTCCACTATTTTACTTTCCAATATGTTCCATTCTTCTGCTCTTAATGTCTGCTCATTCACGAGATAATCTTATCCAAATGTCGTAATTCTTTTATCCTCATACGGTTAATTGAGACACAAATTGTTTATCCAAACGTACACAAACACAAAACCATCAAGACATGCTTTTTAGTGTCTCCCAAAAGTAGCAGGTCTCATATAGATCAGTGTATCAGTTCATGCTTCATGACTATTGGCTGGTTGGTAACTGGGGCCATTATAGTGTTCCAATTTCTGACACTGCCAGACCTTTGTCTCAGGTTATCTTTTAATGGCAAAACATGATGAAGGCTGTCTCTATGACATTGTTAGGAAGAACAGCTGTGTTTAAGCTATCACCCAATATTGTCATCTTCCATTTAGTACAGCTCAAATTTGTATTTAAGAGTATCATGTCCTATAGAAAAGCCAAGTCAATATCATTCAGCCTGACAAATATTTTGCAAATTCAAAGAGTTTGTGCTTTAATATCTGATTCCGTTTTAACTTGTTACTGCCACGTGATATGCATTTTTAATTTGATGGTAAGTCAACTCCCCAGTTTCTAACACTTGTCTTGCAATCATTTTCTTGTTCTGTAAGTGTCTAAGTCCTTCCAAAGCCGTTTAAAAGTTGGGGATGGCACGGCTCTAATGGTTAGAGAGGTCACCCTGGAACTGAACCTGCCTGGCACCCCTCCTAGCATGTCTGGATGTTGTTAAGTAAGACACTGAATCCCTAATTGCTCCTTGGTTGCTGCTTAGTGGCTGCCATATACTCATGGTTAATCTATGATGGGTTAAAACGCAGAAGACAAATTTTGCTGATGTGTTGTATGTATAAGTGACTGTGCCAAAATAAGGGAATTCTTCTTTCTAAAGGTACCACAATCCCATTCAGTTGTCTCCATTGGTGGAAAATTCCTGTCTGGTTTTAATGTCACAAATCATGGTTAGTGAGGTGATAAATAACGAGTTCCATTATGTCCTCCATAGCATGTATCTCTGACCACCAGTGTTTGTTTATAAAAATGTTAAATGTCACACGGTTAAGATGTTGTAGTTCACTAGCCCTACATTGGCTGCATACGCTTTGCTTTATCATCAGATCTTGTTGTATTATAAATCTTGAGTATGCATGCAAAGAGCAAAATTCTTACGCTCCAATCATGGCTGTGAAAATGGGCTTCTAATGTCAAACTGTGCAAATAGCTGTGAGATATCTAATGGTGCAAGAGAGGAACCAAAAAACATTAGGTATGAATAACTGGGAGGATGCTCATTGATGAATGTATGAATAAATAAAACCAGTGCATACATGGCCTTAAACAGTCCGAAGTTTGGAAATCATATCGACCCTTTGAAGTTAGCAGCTAAAATAAAAAAAACATTCTGTGTAAACTGTGTGACCATTTTCTATTACTATCACTTGGACACCATGCAATTTAGACTTGTATTAATGTTGTAATACAAGCAGTGAAATCAAATAACTATAATAGTATCTTGACTTTGACAAATTGATTTTCAGAAAATTTCTCCTTGAGGGTTTGGAATGGCAACATCTCATAACTTTAATATTATGATGTATTGGGTTGTGTTTGTTTGCTCTGGTCATTTCGCCTGTGTGCCACCAGGTGGCGATAGTGTTTATTTTTTTCTCAATTTCCCCTCGGGGATCAATAAAGTATGAATTCATTAATTCATTTGTGTTCCAGTTGAGGCTGTATAATTCGTCTTCCTCTCCAGTGCGTTAATAGAGTACTTCCGGTGTGGCAACACGTTATCACGGCTTGGCCCCGTTATTTCTTGGATTTCTTGGATAATTAAACCCTGACAAAAAATACAAACACACTCATGAAGTAATGTCTCCTAAATTCTGTCCCTACAAAAAGTCCTCGCACAGCATGAAAAATACAGTGTTCAGTGCAGACTTGGAGAAGATACTGTTATCAGGGTTGTTGCAATGCAGCAACATCAGAGCAGTGAATCTGTGAGGTGGGTGGAGAGAGAACAGTATTGACATGGCCAGAACACAGTAGGTGATGGAATGAGAAAAACAAATAACAAACAGTAAGTCAGGAGAAGCAGAGGAGAGGCAGAAGTCTGCCTGGTCTCTGTTGCATCTGACCTAGTCTGGGAGCCTTGAGACAATCGGAAATCCATTTTATCTGATGACTGGCAGGCAATTGGAGCTCCCAGACTCAGTGGTTGATAGGCCTCACCACTCCACTGCTGTAGCAAAGGGGAGAGAACATACACCGCAAAGCTTTGCTCACTACCACTATTACATTATTTAAATAATCAAGTATCAATATTAAAGTCAATGTGGAAGCAAGTTATTATAAATTTCACTGACTTATTTCCTTTTATTCATTTTTGCAGACAAGAAAGAAATTGCCATCAAATCTCTCAAAGCCCAACAAGCGGTGTTTGTTTGTCCAGCCAGCAGTCACAAATTCAGATACTTTCAATTAAGAATGTGGAAAACAGAAAGCATTAGCAAATCCCAATACCTAAGAGGTTGGAAACAACAAATATGTTATGTAAGATTTATAAGAGGGTAAATTATTATTTTTCACTTGCCAGCCAGCCCAGCTTCTTCTTTTTCTAAATTCAAAGAGGCATTTTAAAAACAATTTAGTCTCCTGATATCTCCACAGTCAGTCAAACACAGCTGACCTATTTGTTTCTGATAGTTTGTTCTCCTTCACAAATTTGCAATCATGGTAACTGAATTCATGATATCAGTATTTCTAGATCTATATTTTTGTAAAAAACAAAAACACAGTATATCACTAAAACAGTTAATTCATGTTTTTTTTCTTTTTCTTTTACAAATTGTGTATATTTCTTATGATGTTTTTTTTCTCTTTGGGTGCCGTCAATCAACCAAATAAACAAAGCATTAGAAAATGGACATACTAAAAAACATGAGTGCTTGCGATTTTGGCAAGGTCATCGTCATGAATTTAATATCACCCAGTTTCAATATCACTGATGTTTATTCCATGCCTGGAAATCAAATCGATAAAATAAACTGTATAATATTGATTTATCAGCATATGAGCGGGGTCGGCAGTGGCTCAGTCCAACCGAATTTGCTGATCCAAGACCGGCTTGGACCTTTAACTATGTAGTGTGGATGGGTGGAGAGGCAGCGGTTCACATTCTTCACCCTGCCAAGGTACCCTTGAGCAACTCATAGAACCCCTACATTGCCCTCATCACCCCTTATAGGAGGGCTGCTCTGTGGTTCAGCCCCTTAATGGAGAGCACTTCTTCACTGATGCTTGTTATTCATGTACATATCTGTGTATTTCAGACCTGAGTATTGGGAATGTAAATGGAGTGTTAAAATAATTCCCTGACAAGAGATCAATAAAGAATGTAATTTAATTTAAATTACAGCTCGAATCATGATGCCTTATTGTACTGTTAAATCACAAAGCCTGCTGTGTTTTGATTTGATCAGTTCAGGAACTGCCCACCCATGTGTTAGCTCATAAATAGCTCATTATATATATATGTGTGTGTGTGTGTGTGTGTGTGTGTGTGTGTGTGTGTGTGTGTGTGTGTGTGTGTGTGTGTTTGTGAGTGTGTGTGTGTGTGTATGTAGATATATATATATTTTTCTGTTGTTTTTCAGATCTGGTACTATCACAGGGAAATAATAGCAGAAAACATTAAAGTTAATGATCCCGTGACCCTGAGTGCAGGATAAGCGGCAGATATTGGATGGATGGTTGGATGGATGGATATTTCACGTTTGCATTACTCACAGCTGATTATTTTTGAGTTGGTGAAGATGGATATTTTATAGCTCTTTACTGTCATTTAAAATACACAAAGATCCCGTTGTGTCGGGGAATCCCCTAGATCGGAAGAGCGTCGTGT
>CAAKHD010013949.1:52414-137769 GCA_901007705.1 Fistularia tabacaria
GACGTGTGCTCTTCCGATCTTTGGATGGATGGATATTTCACGTTTGCATTACTCACAGCTGATTATTTTTGAGTTGGTGAAGATGGATATTTTATAGCTCTTTACTGTCATTTAAAATACACAAAGATCCCGTTGTGTCGGGGAATCCCCTGAGGCAGTCTTCTGTCATAATTTACTATTTGGAAGAATAAAGAAGTTTCACAGCAACTCAGAGAGGAGGCAATATGCACACTCAAGCAAGCTCACATCCATGCACACAAACACACATGCACAATGGCAGACTAATCTTGTAAGCACAATGTATTACTGGTATTTGGCTGATCCTTTTATCAAAAAAATAACCCAATGAAAAAAAATTAATGGGAAAGTGAACATGCCAACATTATTGGGGGCAAACAATAATGCAATGATATGTACTTATTTAATTACAAAAGGGTAGAAAAGAAAAAAAAAGAATCTCTTGCGGAGAACAGGGTGTGAATTGGGGTGCAATCACAAAGAAGACACAGGTCTCAACTCTGAAACAGAAAGACGAGATCGAGAGACAGATGGATTGACTGACAAAGGGAGGCTGGTACATAGTGGACCTCTCTGATAATGTTGTGGCTGCTTTGAGGCAACAAAAACCAGTGAAAACCCTGCTGTTGTCCTCTCTTATCACAGCTGGGGACCATGGTCCTACAAAACCTCTTGCTGAGCATGCCAGAGCAGGGATGATAAAAAGCTGATTGGAATATTGGTGTGAAATGCGACCAGTAAAATAAAAAAATAAAAATAAATAAAAATTAAAAAAAATTAAAAAGAGAGAAAAACCAAGTTGTGCTTGTAAACTGTTTCTACAGCTGAAGTAGCTTTCAATGGAATACAATGGAAGGCTCTGTTTATATTGCTATTTGGGCCCCCATGCAGAGAGTATAGAAAAGAAGGAACTCCGGCCATAGTGGCAATCCAAAAGGTCAGATTCTAGGGAGAGGTATAAACTTTGTTGAAAATGCCTCTCTCGTGGGGGTATTTGTGAGTACTATTATTTCTCACTGAGGAAAACTGATCACAAGTTGTAATTTGTAATGTCTTGTCAAGCCAAATATATTCAGTTGGTTCTCATATTGTCAGCAGACATGTCAAATTCTCTTCAGCAGCACCCTTTGCGAGGCACTTTTGTGGGAACCCTGATTTTTTTGTGATCCTTCATTGATGTTGCTCTGACGGCAATGCAATTTACTTTGTGTTCCCCTAAAGTGTTGGTGGCAAATAGAGGCAAATAGTGCTGTCCTTTTTACTCATTGGGCTCTTGTGTTGTCACCTTGTGTTCATTTGATCACTCAACTCAAAAACTGTACTGTCACACTTGAATCAACTTTTCCTGAAGTTTCAAGTTACTGTAACTGCAGGCAAACAGTAACTGCTTCAATTGAGTTTGAATAATAATTGATATCAGATAGCAGGAGCAATTGTCACCTAAGCTCCCACATCACATAAATCAGCCATTATATCTAAAACTGCAGCTCCTGTCCTGGCCTCCGGTGGCTGTTACATTCTAAAATTAATCAAATCAAAAGTTGCTGCAGACTGGTCACAAAGTCCATGACAGAGCACTGTTGGAATCTATGCCTCAAAGATCTCCAATCTTTTGGTGGTAAAAGTGGGACTTCCCACTGTATCAGGTGCGTGATCAATATGTTATGGCTGATTGGTGGCTGATTCTGACAAAGCATAGCTGCCCTGAGTATCGAAAATTGATCATGAAATTTGCTTTTGTACATCATCAACTAAGCCTTCAGTAATAATAGCTCTCTACTTTTTCTCCCTCTATTAAATATTTGTCACCAAAGAGAAGAAACAGTGATTTACTGACACTTTGGTGACATTTGGATACCTAGCATCCTGTGACCTCTGAATAATACCTACCTTTTTTGTGAATTGTCAGTGTGAAGGATTCCTACTAATGCTTTTAACAACTGACCCCTGAAGAATTTTGGATCCTGAATTACTGTATAATATCTATCTGTTATGCAGAACAAATAATATCCTTAAGTTGAGACATCATTGGTCTGCTACAAACTACCACAGACAACTTTTCAAAACATTTCACAAGAGCCCCTTTGTACTAAGATTGAGGTTTGTAAAATCCATTTTTGCTAACCAGTAATTCTTACTAAATAAAAATTCTAGACTTGCTTAAATCTGATTTTTTTTTAAGTTTGTATGATGATTAATCGTAATGTGATTATCTACAGTGCTTCATAATTGTCACTGAGCCCATTGAAAGTGCCTTTGTTCAACAACAGCATCTCTGGAATGACAGACTGCATGAATGCTATTCAAAACAGAGGGTCTCAAACATTCATCTTTATGAACAAGGAGAAAATATTTACTGATAGTTCAACACAGCTGTCTGTCCTGATTCCTTTTGATAAATAAATATTTCAATTCCTGTTTGAATTATCTTTTTATCTTATATATATCTTTTAGAATTTCATTACATTTTCATGAACAATGAACAGATAGGAATCAATCTAAAGGGTTTTGATTCAAAAACTTGTTTATCAATAGAACTGCAAACATCTGGTACAATTCTGGTCGATGAAATTCAAAAACAGATCGACAAACATGAGTTTTTTACAAAATCACATCCATGCCAGGAGTTAACATTCTTGTTTGTTGTTCACTTCATTGATTTTGCAACAAGAAAAGCCAGATTGCGATTGTTTCTTTTCAAAGTTTTTTTGGTGCAGTATTCTTAGAGAGCCATCAGCCTTCAATATGAACACAACATTTTTTGCTACACTTAAAAGTCTGAGTGGTAAAAAAGGTAAAAGCACAGCCAGCCATAATACACCACCTCACTGAGAATGTATATCACCCAAAGAGCACACAATACAAGGCAGACAAACAACAAAAGCGAAATAGCCAACTTCATCTGATGGTTTTAGATAGAGGACAACCGCTAAGAGTATGAAAATGAAATCAATAACAAAATTGCAGAGCAGAGAGAAATGAAAGAAGTGGCTGAGGAAAAGAATAGAGTTTAGAAAAAGAAAAACAGATAGAAGGGAAAAGAAAATAGAATGGAAGACACAGTACTGAAAAATAAAAAAAGTTTCTGAGGAACATAGACACAAGATGGTAGCTGATGGAGTAAAAGAAAATAAGAAATAAGAAAAATTGAAAGATGAAGAGAGAGAAATTAAAAATAATGAAAGACTAAAAAAAATGATCACACAGACAAAGTCAACAGCAACAACACCACCTTAAAACAGCATAAAACACATAATCTGACAAAATTTAAATTAGTACTTTGTGGAATATTAGTGTAAAATGTTCTCTCTACTGGAATGTTATTTTGCAGTTGATCATGGTTCCCCTACTCCAACTGTGATGTACATTGTGTCGTACATATATTTCCCTAGTATGAAAAGGTTTGCTGGGTGGTGATAGTTTATCAACTGTGTGTGGGACTGTCCTTGAGGGTGCCAAGACCTGACCCTGATGATTGCCATGAGAACAGCATGTGATAAGCTATGTTCCTCATGTTAACCACAACAAACAATTCCATGTATGGAATTTCCAGAATCATTCTGATCAGAGTTTGGTTAATCTACGTGGGTTTGTGGGACCAGTGAGGGAATGTCATCAATGAGACCAGTTGCAGTAAAGGAACCAGCCATATTTAGGACAGAGAAGATCTTTGCTTTTCGTTCATTTTTTTTTTCTTTTGTAACCATTAGGTTCTGCTTACTTCTAAGGTGCTCTGGGAGATTTGTGAATTTAGTTAAACGCAAAAAAAACACAAGGCTAACCAGAGGTGAAACATCAACTACAAACAGCAAAATTGAACAATTTCAACAAAGATTTTATGTTTATGTGTATCTTGAGGATGAATATTGTGTAGAAATATGTTGGTGATAGTTTTCTTAACAGTTGGTGTACTAACTGTCATTTAGCGTCACTACAAAATTTGACAATAAAAGGTGACAATTTATTTTCTATTTTTCTTTTATCTTTCAACAGCCTTTATTAGATTTCAGGTCAACACTTTTCAACTGAGTCATGCCCCAGCTCATTTGCCAGGTCAAAAAGTACAACAGATAAGTTTAAAGTTTGAGGTGCATGGGTTTTGCTGCTGAACATTAAACATCCAGAAGGTGTGCAAGACTATTCCACTCAGGCCCAAAACAAAGAAACTTGCAGACTAAAAATCTGACAGACAAACACTATCCCACTGCTGCTCAGAAAAATCAAGAGATGAGCGTGATGGTGGCCCCCGACGAGCAGCAACCGAGCGGCAAGGCTAGGCTTACTATTGGTGAGGCTTTTTGTTTTGTTGCTTTGTTGACGAGCTGAAACTGTTTAATTATCATATAAGATAATACTTTATTGATCCCCATAGGGGACATTCGGGTGTTGCAGCAGCAACATTAGAGACAGGAAAAAACAAAACAGGAAAGATAAATACACACATATGACAGTGCAAACACATATGCACATAAGTCACCATACATTCCACACACACGTATACATACATTTTTACACACATACCCACGCCTACATAAATACATATATACACATATACACATAAACATATATACATACACATTTACACATAGATAGCACAAAATAACATGAGCAGATATAAATAGATGGAAAGACCTAAAGTGACCCGTGGTAGTTATGATATAGCCAAATCTTGAAAAACCTGGGAAACTGGCACTCCTTGTTACATTAATAACCTATAGCTACCAGTGATCTCAACACTACCAAAGCAAAAAAAATCTGGAAACACACACAGCAGGACCTTGGATGCCGAAAGGCTGCAACGGAAAATGCCCCCAATTGATGTACAGTGGAGGAGTTCATCGCCAGAAAAAATAATCTCAAACGGTTTAAAAGTAAACTGATCTACTTGCTGTGTGGTTTGGATGTAGAGTGCTCTTCAGGTGAGTTCATTATTTTAATACAATGTCTAGCTTTTCTATGGACTGCTGGCTAATTGAAAACCACTTACTTTGACTTGGTAGAGTTTCTTCATCATGTAAAGGATTCTTTCTTAAGAAGTGACATATAGTACAGTGCCTCTGCAATACAAGCAAGGAGCTAGTCTAGAATTATGAATGTATTTCCATCCTTTTCACACCAGCTTTATCTCACATTTTATCATCCCTTAATTTTTCTCAACTTTCTTCAACCGTCCACCACCAATTCTTAATTATTTTTATTCACTCAGCTGTGTGGATACTTTCCCATCACATTGCTTGAATATCACCATTAAGTTGTTCAAGCTCTTTTTCCAACATTGACTACTTGAAAGTTTTCTGGGATGTTTCTACCTTTTCCCCCCAAATTCTTTTCTTTTGTTAATGATATGTCAAATTCACATGAATTTTTCTTTGTCCACTTATTTCCTGCTGTTTTCTTTTTTTTAAACTTCAACACCATTCCTTGAGGTCGGTGCTTTCTTTATTTTATTTCTCAGCTTGTGTGCCTATATTGTCATCAGCAGACAGAGAAACTGAGTCCATGTGATCTTTGTACCAGCATGACTCCTGTTCAATGTACAATAAAAGTGAAGATACAAACAGAAATAAATCAATATTAGCTGGCGTACTGCTGTGATTTAGCGGCTTTGTGAAAAGTCAGCATGCATTCAGATTGGCAACTGAAAGATTTACTATCAGTATGTCGTTATTGTCCATGGGGCTTTTCTTTGACAATGCATATAAAAAAACTCATGATTTTTTTTTCTATCCCTGCCTTCTTATTTGTATTTTCTGAAAAGAATCAGTGTTTTAAAAGGGGATGTTTTTGTGCGAAAATAAAATCAATAATAAACAGACAGTAAAATTATCAGTAAAGACAAATATGTCATAGAAAAGAAAAGGTTAGAAATGGCCATCTAAAGTTTTTTCTTTCAAGATATAAAAACAATGAAAAAGAAAAAAAAAATCTGTGCTTGCCTGAATGTGAAAAAGCTTCAATTTGAAGACAATAAAGTCCCACTCACAGCCTCAATTGATGCTGAATCTTTGAGTAATATTATTATCCTCGGTTTGAACACAATTGACAGATCAGCAAAGTCCAAACATGTCATACCATCATCGATTTGATGTAAAATACTGTCCATAGCTGAGGTTGATGTTGCACTATTCTGAAATTGTAATCTGACATGGGATGTAAAATCAAACTGTTAAAACAGGAATAAAAATGAGGCATGCACAACTGAATTGAATGAATTGCGAACTAAACTGAGACCAGAGAGAAACAAAAGCCCTTAACGACACCTGCAAACTTTTTGTCACATATTTTTCTGTACTGGCTTTTGTTGTTTGATACTTCAGAGAATAATCTTGTTTAGGTTTGATTTTTTTACTTGTACAAAGAGGTCACAGCCAATTACTGATTTGCCTGCATATTTGGAAAATAATTGAACTGATCTTTTCAGCAAACCAGTGTTAGTAAGATTTAAGAAGTCATAGCTTATTTCTTTATTTATTAATTTCTGTATTATTTGTTTTCCCACATGCACCAATAATTTCCTGAAGGGCGTACGTGCAATACCTAAAACTCAAGTGCACCCTTACTGTTCTTTCCTTGATCCAACCAAATTCCAATGTAATCTCAGTACCCTAATGCTATCACCACATAATAGGAAACCTTTGTATTGGTAGTTTGTTGATTTTGGTACAGTGCAAGTCTGACATCTTGGAGCATTTGATTGCTGACTTGAAAGATTGACCAAGCATATGGTGTTATTAGATCTTTTTTAGCATTCCAAAGTAAAACAGAAATGATAAAAAAGGTAGAATGATACAAAAAAAGTGGGATAGAAAAGGAAATGTACAAGTTCTGAGATGAAAGAAACTGTCCAGAAACAGCAACAAACAAGTTGCCAAACAACTTTTTCCAGTCATCTTTATACTCCAAACTGTTTCCCCCCCTTGTTTTTCCTGTGTAACTTTCTGTCCATCTCTCCTCTGTAATCTGTCCGGTAGTTTAAAAAAAATTGGAGTTACAACCAAAGCTTGCTATGTCTGTGCTGCACAGTAAAGATCTGGATGTGTGTGAATGAGCAACTCAGTATTTGGCCTTTCCAAAAAGTAAAATAACAGCATCTAAAGTTCCAGGGGTCTCAAGTGGCTGCTCAGATTTTAGTCTTGCAGCAGATCTACCTGCTTCTGTTGCTGCAGTTTAGCAACAGTAGAAATATGACATGATAAGAAAAATAATAAAACAAGGAAACAGTGATTTTTTTGAAAGGGATTTTCTTGAGAGTTACTATTATTTTGCTACTATTATTTTTTACTTATTTAAAATAAGTAAAACACCACAAATTGACATTGAACTATCACATTATAAAATATCAACAATTTGAAAATTTGCTATTTGTTGACTCAAAAGTTGTAGAATGTATATATATATATATATATATATATATATATATATATATATATATATATATATATATATATATATATATATATATATACACATACATACATACACAGACACATACTGTACATGTATGTGTGTGTATGAAGTGTATTTGCTTTTTTCCCTACCCACAGCACTGAAAATGCTGGGAGTGAGTCTACACTACGAACCTGTGATTGGCCGGTGATTGGCCCAGTGCGCTTTGCCTCTTTTCCAATGGCAGCAGGGATAGGCTCTAAGTGTACCCTAAGTGTACTAAGTCATGTCAGTCCTATATGTCTGCACTCACATTTTCCAAACCTCCACTTTTCAATATTCTTTTCTGATTCTCATTTTTCATTCTGTCTCTGGTGTTTTTCTCATCTCTCATCTCTCTGTGTTAGCTTAACATCTGAAAAGCATCAGAGCCAGGCTTTCTCTGAGATTGGCGCTAAATGACTTAAGAATCGTATTGAGCATCTAAGCTGTGCAAGTATGTCTGTGCTACATGTGTTTGCATCTGAAAGCACAAATGAATGACTAGAGAATCTCACAGAGTGTGTGGACATTGTATGTGTTACATCTTGCAATCCCCCCCATCAAACCAAGCCTCCCAGGGAATAATGAATAGAGGTTGTCTGTTGCATCGCTGCAGGGTGTGGGGGATCCTGCCCTCATTTGCTACCAAAGACACATGCATGCGCAGACAAACTCATGAAGACTGTCGTGGCAGACTGTAGACTGCAGCTGGAAGACAACCTTGATGTGGAGGCCATTCCTTTGACCACCTGTGTAGCCGATCACAAAACATCACAGGCCTTTGTTGTATGCTCGATGAGAAAACACAATAAAAAACAGAACCATAGCTATTTCCAACAGATTCCTTTTTCGTTCATTTAATACTGGGGATTAAATTTATGGAATGTTATTTTGTAATCACGATTTATCTACTACTCTTAATGCTGATTAAACAAGCAATCTTCCTGTCTCTGCACAGTCCAGGCCAGTCCAGCTTAAAACAGAACACATCAGCCATCAGTTTTTATTATGGTTGAGATTAAAACCAAAGGGAAAATACCTTCTCCCCTGGCTCATAGCACACTGACTTTCTTTCAGATAAAATCGTGCATTACAGATGAGACGGAAAACGAGTCTGGCTTTGTTAAACCGACACAGTAGAATTATCACAGTGGCGACATTTCCCCATGGTTTGTTGAATTCAAATATTTACCTTTTAAATAATTTAATATGAATAATACGTTTTTTTTGCCACTTTCGTACTTCATGATATTATAAAGGCAGAAAGGAAATTGTGAGAATGAAGATTTGGAGGTCATGAACAGCAATCAAGCTTACGCAGATATTAAAAAGCTCAAACGGACTGGAAGGACTGAAAAAAGTTCGAGTTTTAAAAATCCCTTTATTCAAACACTGTTATTAAAAAAGAAACATTAAAGGAAAACGTAAAAAGCCCAGTTTACCTCAGTGGCAATGTTAGAGTGAATAACTTCAAAAGAGTACATCAACTCATCATTGCTGTTTATGGAACACAAAATGCTACGTACTCCCCAAGTTGAAATAAAGTCCCCCAGGTTGTCAGTCTAAAAAAGAAGTCCACGGGGAGTTCATCGAGTCCTGGTTATTCGCCTCAAGCCATTTGGTTGACAGCAGAGGTGAGTTCCTCTTCCAGAACAGTTCTCTCTTTCTGGCTGAGTCAAGGGAGATCCCTCAGTAGATCCTTGCAGCTGCCACCATCACAGTCCACTGCCCCAAACAGGTCTGTGTAGAAACCAAGCGCATGGACGCCCCCACATCCGTAGGCCATATGGTGACTCTGCCTCCAGGAAACTTTGAACAAAGCATTAGCTTTTGCTGAGCGGTTGATTTCTCGAGGTTGAAGAAAAAGGAACTTGCGTCATCCATATCCTTGGAGGAAATGGGACCTGAGCTCCCCTTCGTCTTCTGGTGGAATATGCCAACTTCAAGTCTCATGTCTTTCAGCAAGGACTCAGGACTCCATGTGGATCTCCACCCAGTCTTTCCTCAATACTTTTAATTCAATTTTCAAGATTTTCAATAACCTTTTTATTTCTAGTCCTTGCAGTTTTGCCTGTCATTGACTTCCTTAAAAATGTAATATGTTTTTTTAAACGGTATTGCTTCATTTTATCAAAAGGGTCGGGATTTGCCATTTTGCTCATGACATTGACAGACTGAATGAATTTTTCTGTGACACTAAAGTAATCAGTAACTTTAACTTCTTATGGAAGGTCCTAATGCCCTCTAAGGAGTAAAGCTCTTTCATGTCCTTATTGCTTCCACAAAAAAAAATCGTATCTGACTCAGAACCACAATCCATGGCGTATCCCTTGCTTATCTGGCTTTCCAACCCAAACTTATCCACTGTAATTATCTCATTTAACATCCAGAAACCCTTGGAAGTTCTCCTGCTTCTGCTGTTTTCAAGGAAGAAACATCCTGCTCCATGATGAAAACAGGGTTTTTCAGTGCCTGCTCACTTTGTGCCTTATTTTTAGGCAAGGACTTGGTTTCACTGGACGTGTGGCACTGGCGACCTCAGCAGTGCTTGGCTTGGCCGCACCAGACTCCGCGGCATGACAAGAGTAGTTCCCCCAGCTATGTTGGCAACATGCACCGCCACAGTGACCAGATTGCCCTTTGATTCCGGTTTCCTATGTTGGCAAACCATCCATTTGTGGCCCACATTCCCACACTCAAAACACTTCATCTTCCCTGAGCTAGTTCACACCATTTAGCAGGATTTGCCGAATTTTACCTTGAAGGAGAAGACCCCTAGGGGCTGTGACAGTACCTCCAAAAACATGAACACCTGCCTCCTGAGGGATTTGAAGTGCCTCAACCTTGGATCATTGCACCCGGGGATCACAGCTTTGAAGTCCCTGGCGAACTTCCCTAACTGTGTAAGTTTGTTTTCCAGCAATTATTTCAGGATGAACCATGGGACACCGGAGACTGTGATCTGCGTGGAGAGTACAGACAGGGGGAACACTTATATGAAGGTATTGTCGATGACCATGCCATCAGAAATCAGCTGATGGACAAGAACTTCAGTTTTAAAGAAAGCTACCACAGCTTTATTCATTCTTGACGTGTGCGTCAGGTTTTCGTGTCCTACCCACGAATTTACTGCCAGCAACATTCCTTCAACCATCACATGCTGGCCAGCGGCACTATTTACACTCCCTGCTGGAAAGACGGGGGTGGTGTTTCGGAGGGCGCTATGTTTCCTGTTAACTTTTGCTGCCAAGCAAGTGCCAGGTCACAAGTCAGGTTTCAAACAATTCAACAAATCACTCAATTCAATCATTACTACAACTAAAAAAATGCAGACAGATGAACAACTAAAACAACGGGTTCCATGTATATTCCCAAAGGGGGGGAAAAGTGGCACAAAATAGCCCAAATTGTTTCAATGTCCTCCACGCTGTCAAGCTCCATCATCAGAAGACAAAGAGAAAGAACAAAGAAAAAAAAACTTTATTGATAAAGATCACTCAATCCAAAATTGAAACAAAACTTGCAGTACATCACATAAGCAGTGTTGGGCCCTGCAGCTGCAGCTGGATAAACCACAGTCTATGGGCAGAAAAAAGCTCTGTGGTCAATGTGACTTGATTTTGATAGCAAAACCTAATCAGTTACTCCTTTTAATTCAAGTAATTCTGAAAAAATTTGAGACTGTATTGTTGAATAATAAATAACAGTGTCTCTGGTGAGTAACAAAACCACACCTACAGCCAATCACAACCAAACACAGCTATCAGGAAGACATTATCCTTTAGATTAACTTACTTAATTGACTGACTCACACACTGCTTACGAGAACGTTTTTTTTTTCATCTCCCTGATGTACAACTACACTATTTTCACCCACTATCTTTAATTTCAAATGTTTACTCAGAATATGATAAAAATCATAATATTGAACCCTAATTAAGACTTTATAAACAAGAAACATATTAGGAGTTATGACTTTGGTGGACTTAAAACTATGTATCTTAAAACTCACCAGTAGTTGGTATAAAGTCCTCCTTTGATTTGATTTGATTTGATTTTATTATTCATTTATTCAGTAAGTATCTTGAATCAAACATGTTTAAACACAATGAACTACAAAACAAAACAATGACTGAAAGGGTTTTGGCTCCTTCAAAGAGGCCAAAGCATGTTGGAGGGAATACATGGGGCTATTTATAAAAGCTCCGGAATGAAAGGTTTTCTCTGTTACTAATGATGGCCACTGGACCTCTATGAATTACAGTATCTAACTTTTATGCTCCATGAGGAGAGATATTGCTTCTTCTTCCCTCATGTGGAGTTTGATTACACCTTGCAACTCTTGCTGGCAAGTCTATTGTCCCGCCAATCTTATTGACATTATTAATTTATTGTCATCACACAACCATCTGCAACATTTGAGAAAGACCCCAGCACAACATCATTGCAATGACATGAGAATATAGTATGAAATACAACTTTTGTTAAGGGGCACCTGCAACAGTTAAAATGATCAAAAACAGATTGCTGAAGCTCTGATGGGAAGGAGGATATCAGGCTGTCTCTATGAAGTTTCTTTGCTACCGCAGAGTACAAACAGGCTTCTGTAAACGACCTATTTAACAAATGTTGTCCGAAAATCTTTTTATTCTTACAGTGCATTCCTACCCCTCCTTGAGCAGCCACCTTATCCTGGTGGAGGGGTTTGTGTGTCCCAATGATCCTGGGAGCTATGTTGTCGGGGGCTTCATGGCCCCAGAAGGGTCACCCAAGGCAAACAGGTCCCAGGTGGGGGGCCAGACAAAGCGTGGCTTAGAAGACTCATGATGAAAAACAAATTACGACCTAGTTTTCCCCTGCCCGGACGCGGGTCACCGGGGCCCCCATGGAGCCAGGCCCGGGGGTGAACAAGATTCAACAACCCGGCGGACCCTCCTCTCCAGCACCGCTGAATAGACCTTGCTAGGGAGGCTGATGAGTGAGATCCCCCTATAGTTGGAGCACACCCTCCGATACCCCTTTTTAAAAAGGGGGATCACCACCTCGGTCTGCCAGTCCAGCTGCACTGTCCCTGACGTCCACACAATGCTGCAGAGGTGTGTCAGCCAGGACAGCCCTACAGCATCCAGAGCCTTGAGGAACCCAGGGCGGACCTCATCCACCCCCGGGGCCCCGCTGCTGAAGTACTTTTTGACTACTTGAGCAACTTCAGCCCTGCTACCGATCTGCAACGTTCCGCGTTGAGGCCAGCAGCATCCCGCTCCCACTGTACACAGTGTTGACAGACCACTGCTTACCCCCCCCGAGACACCGGATGGTGGACCAGAATCTCCTTGAAGTCCACCGGAAGTTATTCTCCATGGCCTCGCCGAACTCCTCCCACGCCCAAGTTTTTGCTTAAGTCAGCGCTGTAGCCACATGCCGCTTGGCGTGCGGTACCTGTCAGTTTCCTCCAGGTTCCCGTAGGCCAAAAAGGCCAGATAGGACTCCTTCAGTTTGACAGCATCCCTCACAGCTGGGGTCCACCAGCTGGTTCAAGGGTTGCCGCCCCCACAGGCGCTGACCACCTTCTGGCCAAAACTCTGGACTGCCGGCTCTACAATGGAAGCACGGAACACGGCCCATTTAGACTCAATGTCCCCTGCCTCCTTCAGGACATGGTTGTAGCTCTGCTTGAGGTGGGTGTTGAAGCTCCTTCTGACAGGGGACTCTGCCAGATGTTCCCAGCAGACCCTCACATTACGTTTGGGTCTGCAAGGTCTGACCAGCATCCTCCCCCACCATCGAAGCCAACTCACCACCAGGTGGTGATCAGTTGACAGCTCCGCCCCTCTACTCACCTGAGTGTCCAGGACATGCGGCCGCAAGTCCGACGATACGACCACAAGATCGATCAAAGAACTGTAGTCTGTAGGCCGCTGAAAAGTGGATCAGCTCTATACCCTCAACAGGGTTCTCGAGGGGGCATGGGAGTTTACCCAACCAATCTACATGTGTTTTGTGGACTTGGAGAAGGCATTAGACTGTGTCCCGCGGGCAGTCCTGTGGGGTGTGTTCCAGGAATATGGGGTACCTACCCCCGTTATACGGGCTGTTCGGTCCCTGTATGCCCAAAGTTGGAGCTTGGTCCGCCGGTTGTAAGTCGGACCCATTTCCAGTGAGAGTTGGACTCCGCCTGGGCTGCCCTTTGTCACCAATTCTGCCCAAAGGTGAAGCGGACGGGATGAGGAACAGCACTTCCAAATCCAAGACCATGGTGCTCAACCAGAAACGGGTGGAGTGCCCACTCTGGGTCGATCTGTTCCTACCCTCACTTATGGTCACGAGCTGTGGGTAGTGACCGAAAGAACGAGATCACAGATACAAGCGGCTGAAAAGCGTTTTCTCCGCAGAGTGGCCAGACTGATGCCCTTGATTCTCCGCATAGAGAGGAGTCAGAAGTGGTGGCTCGCACATCTGGTCAGGATGCCTCCTAGACGCCTCCCGGGGGAGGTATTCTGGGCATGTCCATCTGGGAGGAGGCCACAGGGAAGACCAAGGACATGCTGGAGAGACTATGTCTCTAGGCTGGCCTCGGAGCGCCTTGGGGTCCCCCCAGAAGAGCTGGACTATGTGGCTGGGGAGAGGGAAGTCTGGGCCTCCCTGCTCCAGCTGCTCCCCCGCAACCCGACCACGGATAAGTGGAAGAAGATGGATGGATGGATGGATGGATGGATGAATTCCTAAGTTTCAGTTTTGTGACTTCTAACTTTTTCTCTAAAAATATAGTTACTTAATCCTTAAGTCAAAGTTAATATTTGTATCCTTGTCGAAATCATTTTGGCGTGGCAACTGGACTTGAATTTCTTCACTTGAATACGTTTCACCCCTCATCCGAGAAGCTTCTTCAGTTCTCATGGCCTGTGGGGAGTTTCTGAATATAACTGCCAGGGTTGTGGGCAGGTCGAGGTTATGATGTCTTGTTAGGCAAACAGAAGAGTTGATAGGTAGAAAGTAGGTCAAAGGGGGTTGTTATACTAATGGGGGTGTTGTTAGATGCAGACAAGAGAGTAACTTTTGGGGATTACCTAGATTAGATTGTGAAGGTAAAGCCAAACTTCTCAGAATGTGAAATAAGGCAGTGAAATATGTTGGATCACATGAACTGAGACTCATGTGGAAGCTACCGGGGACTTGCTTCGGTGGTGGATCTTTCCAGGTTGCTTGGAGGGTGCAGATGGGCTTGGGACGTGTGTGCTTATCAAACTTGGCATTGACCCCAATACGCCATTATATGTTGATGAAAGGTTGTGTCTGAGGCCCTCTCCTCCGTTTAGAGAGTGTTTCAGTTTTGACAAAGATGAATTCTTTGACTCCTTTCTCGAACCATCTGTCTTCTCTGGCCAGAATACGGACATTGCTGTCTTCAATTGAATGGGCTTTATACTATAACACTCTTTGTAGTTTCTCCGAAACACCAGCAACATAGGGTATGGAGATGTTCTTTCGTTTGTTATTGTCTTCCTCCTGATCTATGTTCCTGAGTTTGATGGTTTCTGTCTGGTCGCAGAGGCCCAATTTGGGTAGCCACAGGATATTAAAGGCTTTCCTAATACATTGAACCTCGGTCTTGCTCCCTTCGGCGGTTGATGGGATGTTATTGGCCCGATGGTGTAGAGATACCCCTAGTTTGTGATCAAGGGGGTGGTGTGAGTCGAAGAGTAAATACTGGTTGGTGTGTGATGGTTTCCTGTAAATCTTGATGTCCAGGCTTATGTCATGTTGGACATGAACGCAACAGTCCAAGAGGAGGAGTCTGTCATCAGTGTGATTGCATCCTTTTCAAGATGCTGTAGACAGTTAACCACTTTCTTCTTATATTTATTGTTTGGGTCCCATTTCAGGGTTTCATACGTTGTTGTGTCCACAAAGAGATTGTCCATCTTTGCTTGGTAATCTGTTTTATCTAGAACCACTGCCCATCTACCGTTATCGGCTGGGAGAATGGTGATGCTCTTGTCCCTCTGAAGTAAGGAGAGCACCGCCTTCTAGTCAGGTGTCAGATTGGACGGGGATGGTTTGGCACTTGAGAGTGCTGCTGAGACCTTAAGTCAGATTTGCTCAGCTTCTGTATTGGAGATGTGGTTACTGCCTATGGCTATTTCTATTACCATGATGAGGTCTATTGTGTGGATCAAATCTAGGGTAGCTGCAAAATTTGGACCCTTAGACATGACATCGAACTCGTCGGAGTTTAATTGGCTGTTGGATAAGTTCCCAACCCAGCTCTTGTCGCCGTTGGTGGTATTGACATTCTGTTTTTTTAGATTTGTACCACATCTGGTGACATATTTCTTACTGGTATGGATGAGAAACCTTAACAGTGTCTCTGGGCATTTAGTCACCTGCATTGAGGCGCAAAACCATCATTCTTATCTCCATCAATGCTACGAGTTAATTAGTGTCATGCAGAATGACCTATTACATGTTTTCTTTTTTCAATAAAACATCATTTCCAAGATTCCATAATCATATTCAAATGGGACTACTAAATCTTAACTGTTAATTGTTGGGACTCATTCATAGCTTTCCATGTCAATCTATGAATCAACAGTATTAGCAAGCACCGTATCCAATATCGAAATTATGAGTGCCAAGCAGTTTACTTTAGTAACTCTTAGATATCGTTTGAGCTTAAAAAAGAAATTCTGAAGAAGAAAGAAATGAAAAGCACTATGAATCCAACCATGCTGCAAGTGGACAATTGATGGATGGGTTTTAAGGGATAACATCATCTTAAGCCCTCAAATAAGCATGTCAAATTTCAGATGTTATATTTCAAATAATATTAGGTAACTCAGTAAACCGGGTATTTGGCCACAGAATGATTTGAACGAGCAGTGGTAACCTATGCTATCAGTGCCCCCCAAACTAGCTGTGGCAGCTTTTAAAAAGCACAAAAAAGAACTTTATGAATGTTCAAATTGATGGGGTGAAGCCAGGCAGATGGGGCTTATCAAGAAGAAAGACCTTGATGTGTAGGTTGAAGCAGACTGTGATATAGCAAGTGATTCACATACACACACACACACAGACAGATCCATGCACGCGCACACACACAAACAAACACGTTACATTTTATGTATGATCTGCTGTTCTCTTTTTAAGACAGTCTTCAAAGAGTCTTCACTTCAGTCCTCGTTATCTCACATCAGCTAATGCGAACAAGAAACTTTCAGAAACCCCATATACACATCCTTACAAGCGCATCAAGCTTTTTTTTTACTACAGAAGTATAAGATCACAAAAAATTCTTATGGGTGTAGGAGTGCTTTCTTTCCGCATGTTCTAATGAAAGACAAAAATCAGCTACTAATGAAAATAGAGTTTAGCACTGTAAACTGAGGAAACAAAAATACATACCAAAAGCCCCTTTTAGATAAATCCACTTATGAATAGAAAATCGATTTTGTCTTACATGCCATTTTCATCAGACAAAGAATAATCACTTTTTAACAGAGCAGTAACTGAGCACAGAGGGTTTAAGTTTAAGGTAATCCTATTTAATTGTATTTTTTTATTCTTTATATTTTTTAGACTATTGTTTTGTTTGGTGCAATTCATTGGTTAATTATGGATTTTTGACATTAATTTGCATGTAACCTATACAGGTTATTTTATTGGATATTGTATTTTTATGTCGATTATCCAATTATTTCTTGTTTTTGTCATGTTAATTGAATGTATCTGACCCAAATGCAAGAACATTAAGCGGAAGTAAGGCGTTTCCAGGGTTTTATTTACAAGGATGATGGGGTAATTGTGCTGCATCCAGGTTGCTTCTGGGATCATGGGAGTCTCAGGAACTTGCGGGGACGCCAGTGAGACGTAGATCTCTGAAACAAGGAACTTGCGAAGAAACGCGAATACTCGTAGACCAACAATCTGACACTGAAGGGCTGGCAAAATGCTCCTCTTATCCTCACCCTGATGAGGCTTGATGATTTGCAGGTTTGGGCTGCACACCTGCTGGAGTTCACCCTCCTGCACGACTGCTGCTTGACGACTAGTCGGATCCCAACAGTTTTAAACATATCTGTCTGTTTTAATGTTGATTTTCATGTTATGTCTGTCTTTTTTTTGTCCAACTTTGCTGAAATCTTATTAGGCTATTGCCAGTGTTATTGTTGTTATGATTTTGATTACATAAACTGTGGAAAAGTCATTATTACTACCAAATAATTCTGCAAAAAAGAATGAACCCTTCAAATATTTGATATGAGGTTCTCGTCAGGAAATAAGGCTTGTCTGCACGTGGGTAATATAATTTTGCTAAGCATAACAGTTACAGTATTTGTCGGCAGGCTGATTACCTCATGCTGTATTAATGTATGCCAGGGAGGCACCATAGAGAAAAAGGCCAGGCATTTAACTGTTCAGCGACAGGTTAAGCATCTTCACCTTTGAAAGCCCCCTCTAAACCTTGAAACTGTAACTTTCCATTATTTAGTTCTTTAACTGATGCTTCTCACACATTCTCTCTGAGTTTCTTTGTGAAGTTGTACCTTAAGGCTGATGCAGTGATGCATATACTTGAGGACCATGTCTCTGCTTTTGAATAATACAACAGTAGGTCCAAATGAATAATGTGAAATGCTGAAAACCAGAGTACAAAGGGCAGATTGCATGAATAAGTAACTGATGCTTAACTGTGGGGAAATATAAAGGTAAATGCAAAAAGAAAAAAGCAAGATCACTACAGTTTTCAGCCTCAGTTGACTCATTAAGACAAAAGTGGAAAGACAAGAAAACAGTCAACAAGCCCCAACATCTGTGATCATTTTTTTTCATGACTCCCTCCAAAAAGATTCACTAAAACTTGATATAATTTATTGCCATTGGTCAACTACTCTTAGTACCAAACATGAATTAAACCTTTATGTAACTGATAATTTTTAATCTTTCTAAAACAAGAGGGAAAGAAATCCTAGCTACCTCAACACAACAGATTTTAAGGTAGACCTAAATTAGGTTTTGAAAGGGGGCTTTTTCAGTAAAGGTAGCAGGTCAAGCTAGGTAGTTCTGGGGGACTTGGATTTCACACCATTACATCAGACACTCACTGAAAAAGTGTTTTTTAATGACAAGACTTTTTCTCTGCACAAAACCTAGTGACAGCAGTCAAAAATCCCATCAACTTACTTTTTTTCTACTTAACTCCTCCACAATAATGTTGAGAAGATGCGAATAAAAAAGAATTGCTTTCATTTACATCACACAGCACCGCTCTGAAAATAATAACACATTCCCATCCTAGTTGGATTGTTAAGTCTCAAATCCATTTTATGATGTAAAATTGTATCATTTTAGTTTGAACAGTTTCATCTGAGTTGGCTTCAGGAGGAGAGCCACATACATCAGAAATTATCCAAGATTTGCTTTAGTGTTGTTTTCTTCGCTCTCTGTGGAAGGAGTTGAGACACTAATAATAACATAGATTTATGACGTCACTTGTTATAATTAATTTCATTTACAGAAAAAACGTTGAATAGATTTTTTTAAGCAGTGGACAGAGTGAACCATGCGTACTAAGTTAATGGCCTGTGTGTGTGTGTTTGTGTGTGTGTGTGTGTGTGTGTGTGTTTGTGTGTGTGTTTCAGGACATCTCACACCTTCATCACAAGGTCGCAATTTACTACCTTTTCATATTTCTCTTCCCATTACAGACAAAAACCAAACTTGAATGAGAATCAAGATCATCTTCAGACCAAAACAAATCAATTCTTACTTAGTCAAGGTTAACTACATTTCATAGCAAAGGAGGGAAACAAATGGTTAAGTCACTGAAGTTGCTAACAAATGAGGGACGCACACACCAGAGATGATAAATCATACTACTTTTCAAGAATTTATTTCACTTAGTTTTCTTTGTGCATGTTAATTCATATAACACTATGATAATGATAATTAAATCTACTGACCCAATATTCTGGAGAAAAGTTTTCAATTCTAGGTGCACATTCTTTGCTAGCCACTTTTCAGCCCAACAGGTGAGGGCTGAAATACTGTATATCCACTCTATCCAGCAAACAGTAGTCATGTGTTTAAGTATTGGGTCTGCGAAAAACGCTGTCTCTCACTGTCTCCTGGTGCAAATTTTATGCCAGTCCTACTTCACAGCTCTATAACTTATTTGCAATGAACCACCGAGTCTCGCAAAGCTGTATAGATAGCATCACTCTGTTGAAGAGTGGAGAGGCATTAGGCATTTTCCCTCCCCTCCATTTTTATAAAGAGCAGAGACAAAACATGAAGATTTTTTTTCAGTACGCATAAAAAGCCAAGTGATCGTAATGCATCTGAGCAACATCTTATGTGCCCCACTGAAGTTCAACAATTTGAATTTAAAAAATGACGGAAAAAAAGAGAAATAAATAGAAAGAAACCTGCATTACTGGTACCCACCCACTCATTTATTCTCAGAAGTTGTGTAGCTTGCATTGCTCAAGGACAAACTTCTAGTAAGACCCCACATGTTAGACAAGTACAATGAGTCAAAAGAGCTTCATTTGAGTGCTCAACAATAATTACCATCTTAATATTGAATTTTTCCAACCCCTTGCAGAACGAGGAGCGCACATACCTTCTTTGCTGCATTGATGCACCTCATGTATTCCTTTGCTAGGTCAGCACATCGAAGAGTTTGCTCTTGGTTCTCCTTGTAACAGGAAAGAATCTGGGTTTGCAGTCCAGGGCACACACCGTCAGTACCGCGAGATCTGAAATAGTTAAGACAAATACATTCAAGAAATAAAATGTTAAATTTAGTCACAGAAAAAAGAGGTTGCATATTTCCCCAGTCTCACCCACAGCCACTACAACCTCTTTAACAACGTATGGCGTGTGCTTCACTGCAAATCGTGCAATTAGAGCTAAATGACCTTTAATTGAGAAGGCAGGATCATTCTGATCAAAGACAGCAGAAAAGTGTACTTTGAGAGATTGAATTAGCCATACTTAATTTGATATGTGGGTTGTGTTATAATTGGTCATTGTCTGTCTATCAGTGTGATTGCTAACTGTGACAGGCATGCTGCCCGGGTGCCCCTCTGTAATGGAGTCTGACTGATTGAAGCAGAGACAAGCAAGTTATGGATGCCCGCGCAGGTACAGAAGAGCATGTGCACAAGTACACACACTCATATATTTAGAGTGCATAGTAAACATGATAGAATAGACAATTTGTGCACAAAAACACATATGAACCTCTCAATATACCAACACATTAATCTGTAAGGAGCATTTGACATCAAATTTAATTAAGTGCCAAATTAAAGGTTCATTTTGGTTTTCATTCCCAGAAGAGACCTGATCCTTGCCTTTCAATTACATTTAATACATTATCCATATTCACACATTTAGGTGTGCTCACACAGACACAGACACACACACAGACACACACACACACACACACACACAGACACACACACACACACACACACACACACACACACACACAGACACACACACACACACACACACACACACACACACACAGAGACACACACACACACACACACACACACACACACACACACATCAGCAACAGTATTGTAGATGGGATTTATCTGCACATGACTGATATGGGTTAAAGGGGAAAATGAAAAGAGATGGTGATGAAAAACCTATAAAGACTAAAGTAAGATAAAAGATGAGACAAAACACAAGACATTTCCATTGATGTTTCTCTAACCAGACCATTTTAAATCAATGACAGCTCATCAGATTACTCCTTTACCCTACCATCTCTAATAGTTTATCCAGCCTATTTAATCTGTCTTCTTTCATTTTCGGTGTGTCAGTCTTTTCTCCAGTTCAGCCCAATTTCTTACATTTCTCTAACACACCTCAACTCCCCCTTCGTTTTCTGCTCTCATCACATTTACAACATAGAGAGAAGGACATCAAAGCAATCTTTATTTCTGTCTCTCTCTTTTTGAGGCCACCGATGATTAGGAACTCTACTTTAATGTGAAATGAATGGTATTCATCAGGAAAGCCAAAGCCTACTGATAGCATTAGGGGCTTATTCAAGACACTTGAAGGCTAAAATTTGTTCATCAACAGCAAAGCAGAGCTCAATCCTCATGCTATGCTAAATTGAAAGTTAGGACTTAAATCCAAATGATGACTGATGCCATTATAAAAAAAATGAAAATTAAAATAAGTAGGAGAGGGGGCCAAGTAAAGTCTGTTAAGCTAAACATATGTCTGTGTGTGTTTTCGTTCTGGGCGAGCACAACATGCATCTGTTTGTTTTTATTTTTTTTACATAAAAAAAAACAACAACAAACAGTAAGATTAGTTGCTTAATTAATGGTGCTGCACATTATTTTTAATCTCCAACAGTGAAGGCAGACAGAACATCGAGGGCTCAGACTTCTGGACCATGCAGATCAGCTTAGGCAGACAAAGAGAAATAGAAAAAAAAATGAAAGCACAGAAATTGGAAAATGGAAAAGACACAAAAAAACACTACCAACTACAAAAGCCTCATGGCAAAGCTACGAGACTGATAAGGAAGATGCCTTTATCGACTCTAAACCATGCTTCTCTCAGTGTTAAAGTGACGGGTTTTGTGTTTTACTTAATGGATTTGGGTTTACATATGAACCACTGTTTGTCCTATATGCCATTTTATTTCTATCCTGTCAACTACAAAGTATTTGTATCTACTGTGTTTCAGGCAAGTAAATACAAAATCTTGTAAACATCTGTGCTGGAAGACAGAAAATAAAATCTAATACTTTGACTGACTTGAGGGCAACAATATAAGCTTAGAAATGTGTGTGAATGCCTGTGAAAACCTCTTATTTACAAGTCTATAATTGTAATTAAATTACATCTGGTTAGTCTTAATGCGAGTAAACTGTTCAAAATGTTCTTCATTAAACTGCATGATGCAAAGAGGAAATTATTTAACTATGTTACGGTTTTAATCTTGTTTAAATCCAGATTCATACCTTTGTTGCATATTTCTCTCAGTCCCCCAAACCTCCCTTTAACAAACTTTCCTTGCAAGCACTGAGAGAACAAAGCATGTAAGTTCACATTGACAGTTTTAAAAATATGTTTCCTATTTTCATAAATTTCTTTAGAACCCATGCAATAACTCAGCAAGCTTTATCACGCATTCGCAGTCATCAAACACCTCTTGGCTGAAACAATGACATTGTGGAGTCTCCGCTAAAGCTCATAGAGAGCAGGAGTAACTTCTATAAGCCAAGAAATGGTAATAGCACATAACTCACGATTCTGTGTCAGTGTTTTCAGCAGATAAAACACATTAGATATGTATCAGCAAACTACAACTGCACATCATGATTCGTATCAAAAACTGTGGTAAAGACTATGACTCTCCACACAGATCACAATTATTCCCTCACTATTCTTCTTTTCCTGTGACAAAATGCAAATAGAATATTGGCAGGTTGTCATGAGGGAAATGCCCTTAAAAGCATTTACAAATGTTTTAATGAAAATTGCATGGCCTTAAAATTATGAAAATAATATCTAGAAATGTTTCAGAAAAGATCAGAGATCTGATGAAAATCAGAGATTAATAAATAATAAACTGCAGTTTACCAAGGAATTAGAAAACATTGCAAAGAGAATGATAACTATCAGAGTTTTCTGTCTTTTCTTCAAATATGTCCCATTTATGAACAGTTTGTGGAAAACGTGCTTTAAAACCACACATTGGCAGAGACATGAGTAAGTTGAGTACCATATCAGACATGTGATTTCCCATAAAAAAGCAGATGTGATGAAAAATATCTTCTTGAAAACTGGACCCTGGATACTATGGATTTCATCTTCTTTTCCATATGGGTCATATGGGGATGATGGAGGTGAAATGTGTTAGTTCTGGGTAGCTGTTCTGTCTATTACTCCTCTTCATGCATTGCTAAGATAATCCTATACCAGTTTTCAGATATATTATCTATCAGCAGTAGATATATTTCCAGAAATAATGGCCCATCCATCTAGGAAATACTTCTACTTAAGAGCAAGTTTATGTATTATGGGTTTAACCTATAACTGTCAAATAATCCTATTGCAATTTAACATTTCAGAGAAATAGTTATACTGCAGAGAAGAGAGAAAAGTGCTCTTGTTCTACTTCAAGAACAATCTGAAGAGAGGACAGATGACTGCAAGGTAAACAGGTCCAACCTTATCTATTTTGGCAGGAAATAGAATTTGACAAGTTGGAGGGTCAGAATTCCTGACCAGATTACTTTACCATTACGGGTTTGATTAATAAGGGCGGGAGGCTGTGCTGAAGAAAAGGGAAAGAGAGATGATAACAAGGGAGAGAGGGCAGAGGAGGTGAAGAGGAAAACAGCTAGAGAGACAGTGTTGCCTCTTATCTCTAGCGCTTGTAGCTTGTATGCACCTGTACCCTGACAGCTTTTCAATTGACTGAGGGCACATATCCTCTCTCCCCTCTATCTTGTATCTGCACACTTGTTCATTTGTCCTCTCCCATCTCTCTAGTCCCATCACACCTGTAACCAGCAGGGTCATATATGTACTCTGGTTCCACTGTCTTTCAAAATGCATTGGAGTAGAGTGAATACTTCATTCCTTTCAATTGCCTTAAGTTTTATCACCCATCCAATTTTATCAGCTTTGTATCTCCTGCTAAAAGGCACTGACATATCATGTCAAATTCCTGTGTACATCGTACATTTTGCCATTAAAGAGATTCTGATTTTGTGAACATATTGAATTCAATCACAGTCAAAGAAAAGGAAATACTGCATTTACATAACGTAAAATTGACTGGAAATTGGAACCAAGAATACTGTAGGACTGGCTGCAAGAACCAGCTGCACCAGAAGTCACACAGATGCTGCTTTCTGGCTGCGCATTTATTTGAAATTTAATATTAGGTTGAGGTTAAAGGACAAAAACCATTGAAACAACATTGGCTTCTATATGGAAGTCATAGAGATAGTCTAGATCTTGTACAGTTTAAATACAGATCTGCAAAGTATATACCTCAGCTACCATTCCTGCCAAGTTACTAAAGACCCACACCGCTTGTCATAGCAGCTGACCAACCGGATTGTATGTATTGTACTTTGCATCCTGGCTCAGAAACATTGTATATCATTCTTTGTGAGTTCTTGCAGTGAAAAAACAGGGCAATTAACATGATGAGTCATATCCCTTGAAAGTAAAATAAAAATAAATATACATATACATGTCTATCATCATCATGCCTTCTTGTCATCAGTCACCTGTGTATGAAACTGTATAATAAACAAATCCACATAATGGGATATCATCTTCATCCATCCTCCATTATGTGCCCCATTTCCTTTCCGTAACCTCTGCATCCACTTCTACATTGCTCTCCTGATACCTCTTTTCTGTCTTTATCATTTCGAGGATTTGTGCAGCAGTGCACCACTGTGACAATGTTTGAAATATAAAACATCTCATCACTGTCCCTGATTAAATCAAGGGCAACATCACTGCAGTTTGACAGCTCCTCATTTCTAGATTTTATAAAGCTGTAGCGACATTACAGTGTGAATCAACCAAACTAGAGAATTCATTTATTGCCTGTTATCTAGTAAACATAAAATGCAAACTGATTTGTGGCTGCTCAGGCAGGACTTATTGCAGTGAGATATACCTCTCTGTATCAGCCATGTCAAGATGCAGAAGATGGACATGAGAATACCAATAGTCATATAATTTTAATATTACTCTTCAGTGATGACACCTCTCCTAACCCTACACCAGCTTATTCAATGCTTTTCTGTCAGGACTCTACTCATCACTGACACCCCACCTTTTGCGTTTTCCTTTATATTAGAAACACACAGCAATTACCTCCAACTGCCAGCTTTCAACTTGGATTCTGGACTTGTCTTGTCAATGCTTCCAATCTAACTGCTGAGTGATCTGTGAGGCCGGGGGATCTGACAACGGCTAGCTATTAAGCCCGGTGCCTCTACTACTGTAACAGACAACTGGCCTTGTTAAAGTTTCTCCGATACTGACCTGAGTAGTTTGACTTGGCCATCTTTCTTGTCTGTCTCCATCTTACAATCAATCAATTACCTTCAGCTATGAAGAGGTCTTCTTCACCCTACCCCCTACAAAATGTATCTTGACTAAAAAGATAACTGCTAAACCTTCATGTCTGTTTCACTCTGTCTGTTAATCCACTGTACGGTAAAACTTGTCAACCTGGCAAATGCAAACATCCTAATGCTAGGCAGTCATTAGGCAGGTTTGGAAATCCCTGCAGATCGGCGTGCAGCCAAAAAGGGTCTTCTTAGGAGTCCCCCCCCTCCCTTCCCATGTGACTGATAACCAATAGAAGGGGCAAATTTGACACTAGACAAATTCCCAAAAAGCTGGAGATGGTTTCATCCAAAATAAATTCAATAAAGTAGAAATGTACTCTTTAAAATGTAACATCTGGTTTATTTGCTTGATGTAATTATTTATTTGCAAATATACCTTATTTCTGAATATGATACCTTGAAAATGTTCCAGGGAAGTTAGGATCATGAAAGCAAAAGACCAGAAAGGTTGTGGATTCACAATGTGAATACGGCTTAATGACAAAACTGGACCAGCTAACGAGCCACTAAGTAATTATATAAGCAGTCTGGTAACAGGAGATAAGAGAGTAGGTTTGCATGCTTACAGCAGTGATTCTAAATGCAATTTTGTTTTGCAAAATAAATAGATAGATAGACAGACACACAGACAGACAGACAGAGAAAAATCCAAAATATCTAAGATACAAAAATAAAAAAAATATCAGAAAACAATTGCAAAATAATTCATTTTAGAGCCTTAAAAGACAAAGACATATTCATTTTTTTCAATGTCTTTCCTGTGATTGATCAAGAAGACAAACTTAATTGAAAATATTCCCCTCGGTCAAAAATGCTAATGCAGCTGCGACCTGCACTGTCAAGCAATTTGGTCACAAGGAGGAACCATTTGTAACAAGAAAGAACCATGGTCCCGGGGCAGCTTCTTCCTCTCCAGAGCTCGCAACCTTATCGTTTCTGTTCCCTTGCAATGGCCTCACAGCGCCATGTTCAGCTAAGAAACACTGGTTTTAGGCTCTGAATTTTAAACGTCATGTGTCGTTAGTTAGTTATAACGGAGGATTAAGCAGCAAACAAACTCATTTGGAAAAACAGACATTCAGAAGAAGTTGGTGACAAAGTGGAGGGGAATAAATATAGGGAACAATTCTAAAAATGAAAAAGATAATGATGATTAACCGCTGTTTGATATATATATATATATATATATATATATATATATATATATATATATATATATATATATATATATATATATATGTACAAGATTGTCAGCAAAAGTTGCCATTGTGGCGGACACTAAAGGGTGTAGCCTTTCACCCAGGGACTGAGGGCTTGGGGGGCGTGGTTATCGAATATACATATACTGGCGTTCCCGAAAGGGACTGGCTACTTTCTCTATCAGGTTTAGGCGACGGATCGCCTGTGGACCTTAGGGATGACATGTTGTTGCTACTGGGATCTGACGATGGCGGATTCCATTTTCAATATGTCTTTCTGCGGCAACTTCCGGCCCCCGTATGTGCAATCCTGGAGAACTCCTGTTGTCTGACCGACAGCGACTACCGGGGTCTGGCTGAGGAGGCTGACCGCATCCTACTGACGACAAGGCAGTGCGCTGTTAGAAGCGTGATGTCGGAGCCCCCGAGGACGGCGCCGCGAGATGAGGATGCAGCAGTGGTGGCCGGGGTGTCTGCCCGGAGAGGACGGAGGACCAGCCAGTGCTTCTTCCACCAGCGGTTTGGCAGCAATGCAAGGCGTTGTGTTTCCCCATGTGCATTCAAAAGAGTCGGGAAACGGTGGAGCCAGCGCTGAATAGTGGGTGTGAGTGTCGGCGGACACACCCAGCTGCTGTTCGTCAGAGACTCCAGGTATGATCCCAGGTATTTGGTAGACTCCGGGTCGTAGAAAAGCCTGATTCCCCCGATGCCAGCGGACATGCGTGCCAGAGGCAGCCGCCCGTTATTGAGTGCAGCTATCGGGGCTGCTATGGATACGTTCGGGTCACAGTCAGTTTCCGTGTGTCTTGGTGGCTGCCATTTTGAATGGGACTTTGTGATCGCCACCATCACAGTTCCCATCATCGGTGCAGACTTTCTTTGCGCCCATGGCCTGTTGGTAGACATAGCGAACCGCCATCTTATCAATGCATTATCATTCACCACATATCCTTGCGAGACGAAGGAGGTGGGACCATGAACGCAAGCCAATTTTTTGTTCCCGGGGGAAGTAAACCAACGGTTGCTAGCGGATTTCCTGTCATTGACGACGCCCACATTTTCGATCCTATCTGTATGTCATGGCGTGGAGCATTTCATCCCCACGGTGGGACCACCTATGTTCGCGCGACCAAGGCGCCTGGACATGTCTAAACTGGCGATCGCAAAGGAGGAGTTCGATACCATGGAGCGTTTGGGAATAGCGTGGTGGTCTAACAGCCCGTGGGCCTCTCCTCTCCACATGGTGCTGAAGGCAGATGGGTCATGGTGGCCGTGCGGCGATTTTCAGCAGTTGAATACCGTGACCGCAATTAACTGTTATCCCATTCCCCACATCCAGGATTCTCCATGCAGCTGTCGGGTGTCACCATTTATTCCAAGTTTTCCAGCGCCTTGAGGAACATGGCCTCATAATCAACCCAGCTAAGTGCCAGTTTGATCTCCCAGTGATTGATTTCTTGGGGCACTGCATTTCCCCGTAGGGCGCAGTACAGTTACCTTCTAAGGTACAGGCGGTCGGGGCATTACATGAGTTCTTGGGCATGGTAAATTTTTATAAGTTTCCTCCCTCACGCTGCCCATCTCCTCCAGCCACTTTACGGTGCTTTGCAGTCCAGGCGTGGTAAGGATGCAGTCGTCTGGACCTCAGAGAGGGTTCGCGTCTTTGACGGGGCCAAGTCTGCCTTGGCCAACATGGCTCTTCTCGCATATCCCACACCTGCTGCTCCCATAGCGTTGACGACCGATGTGTCTGACGTTGCAGTTGGGGCTGTAGTTGAGCAGCAGGTGGCAGGCAACTGGCAGCCGTCAGGCTTCCGTCATTTCCTCAGTAACACACCACACTATAGCATTTTGTTGACCCTGTATCCATTTTGCCAGAAATATGTGTTGAATGACCATTACATGCTTTTTTTAAAATTTCAACTTCGTCCAGAGTGGAAATAACAATACTGTATGCAGTGAATATCTGTGAGTAACTATGTACATTTGTGCTGGCAAGTTTGAAGGCCTGGATAAAGAAAGCCACAGTCACAGGGCGAAAGAGAGAGAGGCAGTGAAAGAATGACAGATACAATGGTAGGGAGGTCATTGAAATTGTTTTATCATGCTCCACTGGCATTTGACATTTTAGAATGCTACGAGTCCTTCACCATCCTCTCTCCCATCACTGTATCTCTCTCAACCCTCCATCTCATTTCATCTCTCCCTTGTTCTCTCTCTGTCACACGCACACACCTTCATGGACACAACAAGGTCTGTAGGGGACTAACATTTGTTTCCTGAACACGTAGCCATACTCGATTCTAAGCACATTTAAGACCAAACACTAAATTCATTGATAAGGAAAATGTTAGACAATTGATTCTGGATGGTTTCACATGTTGAAATTTGGTTGGGAAATATTTTTGGGAGGTAATTTATAGGACAAACAGCTAATTAAACATAAAGAAAGGTTCCCAATTACATCCCTTGACAAAAATGTCTTTATTTTTGTTTTTTTTGTTTTTTTGTTTTTTTAAAGAGCGACTCGAACCTTGAGTTATAAGTCACAAGCAGTTCCTATGTAATATTCTACTGGGGTCCAGTGAATGGAAAAATGCAATCTTCCCTAAAGGTACATAATAATAATAATAGTAATAATAATAATATATAATTTATTAATCCCTTGTGGGATATTCGTTCTCTGCATTTAACCCATCATGGATGAACCATGAGCAGTTGGCATGCTGTCTAACAGCGCCAGGGGAGCAGGTAGGGGTTCAGTGTTTTGCTCAACAACACTTCGACACAGGAGGAGCGGCAAATAAACCAGGAAGGTCTGGTTCCAAAGACGATCGCACTACCTCCTGCGCCATGCTGCCCCGAAGGACAAATTCCATTTTTTTGATGGGTAAATATCACCTCAAAAAAAAGGTTCAAGTTTTTTTCTTTTTAAATTGCCCATAATTCTTTCTAAAGGGATTTTTTTTCCTCTCCATAGTCTGTTCTGAATTATAGTGTCCTGCTATATATGGAATGGCTGGTACACATTGACACACTAGTTTGTGTGGTTACTTGATACATCAGGGTGCTGCTATTCGCTTTCACCTTTTCTACATGTGTTAAACTTTGTGTTAACAAAACTAATCCTCATGTGATACAGCCAAGGGATTTTGGAGTCACATCTTATTTGACAGTAACTTTCTTCCAGAGAGACACACAGAAAGAAAGTTCACTTAAACAACTAAAAACATGAAAGCAGTGTTTGCAGTTTCCCACAAAGTGCTCTATACTCTCTAAAAAGCAGCTGCCATGCATACATTATATATAAGAATCTATTAAGTACAGACCATTAGCTCTCTATTGTGAATTTTGTACTTTGGTGAATTTTATTATTTTCAGATTATTTCATGTCAAATCAAAGTTCAGCTTAATAGGGCTGACGCACCCACATTTTTATACTTTTTTTTTTTAAGTTTAATGTTGTGAAATGTATGAGTAATGGTAAGCAGGAATAGATAAAAGACACCAGTTTGTAGCGAATTTGTCACAAAATAAACACCCTTGACGCACCCATAATCCATTCATTAGAATAACCCTGCTGGATTCCCAGGAGGTTTAGGTTAGACTGAATTGCAGAGTGCGAGAAAGTGTAATTTCATGAACATGTAAGAGGAACATATCATTGACCATGAACATACTCTGGCTTTGGATGGTTGAATGGTTTTATCTTCCCTGATAAAATACTTACGGATTTAAAATATCCTCCTTATACACACACGGAAATATACCTACACATCATCCCAACAACCACAGGATTAGAGGTATTGCAGTACAACATTCCCAAAGGGTAAAATAAACGGGTCTTTAGAATCACTGCACATTACAGGCATGCTGGCAGTTTTCAGCAATGCTGTAAAGAGTTAAGTCTCTTTAGATCACTGTTTAAATGCTGCACTAACTACAAAGCACAATAACTTGTGCTTTGTGCTTTTAACTTGTGCATATATCTGATCAAGCTCAGAGCTTAAGGCTTAAAATGTTTAGTGTGGGTGTGTGTATATATATGAAGTCTGGGGAGTCATTCTTCATTCAGTGGTGATCAAAAGTTGATTTTGCCAATGCATTTTTTTTCTATCTACATTATTTTCATACTCATACAATGAAGTGCTCTTGTCACTCCAGGGGTCAGTCATTCAGGCGTGAACTATTCCGTTTATGGATACCACACATTCACTCCTCCCAAAGATCCCTCATCTAACCATGTCAGGTTTCCACCTCATTGCAAGAGTCCTCCAGATAAGAATCAAAGAAAAAATCCAAACATAAGTTGACCTTTCATGACCAAGGTGACAAGCTCAGCTTCTTATAACTTCATACAAAGTATGAGCAGTTTCACTATGCAGAAATATTTCATGCTCTATTTCTTCATTTGACTAATGTTGATAATAGTTAACCATAGCTTACATTTCAGGGTAGCAACCTACAAGAACTTTCACTTCAATGAACTTTAACACATATTTTACAAATAAATTAATCCAAACTTATGGTTTACTCCAACAGGTCAAATCCAAACTTTAGCAAATGATCATGATGAAGAGAAGTGTTGTGAGAATGAATTTCTATAAAAGGGAAAGATTTTGGCTCTTGAGTAAACATGTAAATCTGATGACCCAATGGTCTGATATTGTTCATAAATGAATGAATGAATGAATTAATTAATTAATACTTTATTGATCCCCATGGGGAAATTTGTGTATTAATGTAGCAGTTGAGCTGCTGCAACATGCTGCCATCTTCCAGAGACATCTTAAATGTGTTGAAAAAAAAAAAAAATCTAGGTTCAAGATCATTAGAGACTCTGCTTATGTCTTCAGAGGGTGACAAATCCACAGGACACAAATATAGGACACCCGGTCTCCCATCATGTTCCCATCTCTGTGTTGTCCAATACCAGAATGCTGCTAGACAGTGGATCTGTTCACAGAATTCCAGACACTCAAAATATCAAAAGATTTGCTTTGGGTGAATTGTAAGGAATGTGATCATACCAATTAGTTGGAGATTTTTGGATAAATGAATTCAATACCTTTAAGGCTTTTTTAGGACCCATGAGAACCCTGTTCAGTAGACCAGTGCCTCTGGTATCTGCACCAGTGAACTCTCAAAGGTTTATCTATTTTGAATTATGCAGTCTTATAATAATATCCTGCACACTGAACTTGTCAGTGGACTGTATTTACTACTTAAGATCATTTGAAGCACATAATGCACTGCCAATCTCAGTCAATGGAGTTGTATTAAAACCACTTATCTGATCTTGCAGAATCATAATTTTGCATGCAAAAATCATTTATGTGTGTGCAAAAATCTGTTTTGAGCAGGCCCATATCTGGCTGTACGCTTGCACAACATTTCCACTTCAAGCTTAACAGTTTCCCTTTGTTGTGTGTGCATCTCTCAACACTGTCTGTTTGCCTGGCACAGCATTACAACATACTACAATTCCAGCCAATCATTGATTTGGAGAAAGCCATCCTGCTTGGCTGCCTTGTATTAAGACAGGCTGCTTCCACAACAGGGAGGATTAGGGGAATCAAACTACTTACATGTGGCTGTGATGCAGAGGACATTGTCCAAAGTAGTCTTGCTAGCCTAACCATGTACTTCTGCAACCAGACCGAGCACCGAAAAATCATTCATGAGAAATCCGCATAATCCTTGTGCTGTTTTAGAAGCATACTGATGGAATACAAAGCAGTCAATCCTGTTGACTTTGTCGAGTTCAGTGACTGGTTAAAGTCGTGACATATTTGTAACACTGTCAGCTTAAATGAGAGTGGAAGCTGACAGTGTTAGCAAAGCTAAGGTTTAGCTCAGCTCAGCTTTCCTGAGTGACCTCGAAAGAAGCAGTGTTGATTACATGCACAAAATAGATATTGTTCACAAAATATTATTCAGCTAAACTGCAAAAATTGGCAAAAATGTTACTCCTTGTAAGTATTCCTGAGAATTATTTTTTTAAACTACCTTTTTCATATGTTGTTGATTCACAAGCCTCTCAATCATGAAATACATAATGTGCACACCATCTTCCAACCTTGCCACAAAAAATGTTCCCACAAATGAAAAAGAAAATGTCACTTTCACTACTCTCATTGAAACACAAACTATTTGAGAAAGTCCTGTGACGCTAACTCCTGGAATCTGTGACCAGAAAACTAACCTTGAAGTCCCTCAGTGCGGATGCCTCTTCCTCTACTCATTTATTCATTATTTCCTTTCATTATCTTGTCACCTGTCTTGCAGAAGCAATGTCGATTTACTGGTGTGATACAAAATTTCATACTAAGTCAAGGCCTGGTCTCTAATGTGAGGTGATTGCCAGACTGTAGCAGCAGTAATTATCTACCTTTCCATTGCTGTGGCTCATGTAAGTTCACATTGACAGGCAGGGATGGGAAAGGGGTTATTGTTTAACTTGTTTAACTGAAGTAGCCAATTAAAATTATTATCATAATGGGCAGGTTTTCTCAAGCAAATACAGATTCAATGGTTAAAAAAAAAATTAAAAAAATAAAAAAAAATTGAGGAAAAGAGCAGATCCTTGTCTGTCACTGTTTAATTGTCGAATGTCCCTCAGCCTGTGAGGATGTGTGAGTTGGTGGATGTGCTGCCTGTGGGAAAAATAGGGCTTAAAATTTGAGCCTGCAAATTAGTGAAAGAATATGTGCTTTAGTGTGTCAATGTCTTACCTCACACTTGCCTCTGTCTTTGTAGCAGCTTTGTTGAACTGATCTTTGCTCTGTACGTATCTCTCTAAATTCTGCACAACGACACAAGAGGACACAAACATATAGAATTAATAGATGAACTTTTCTGTGCCCTCTGTGTGTTGGTATGTTGAATTTCCCCCCCACACATGCATGCACGGTGGTTAGCCCTTCCTTCTCACAGCATGAAAGACCTTGGTTGACTCCCACAGGGGGCCTTTCTGTGTGGAGTTTGCATTTTTCCCCGTGTCCACCGGGTTCTCCTGTTTCCTCCAACATTTCAAAAACATGCAGAAGGTAATCTGGAAAAATTGTCTGGATGTGTGAATGAGAGTGAGTAGTTTTTGTCTCTATATGTGGACCTGTGATCGACTGGCAACTGGTCCACATTATACCTCGCCTCTCACCCAATGACAGCTGGGATAGGCTCCAGCATCCCTGCAATCCTAAGTGTAGGATAACTTGTAGATGATGGATGGATGGACTGATTCCTTTGTCCTCTGTATAGCTTATCCTGCACACAGAGTTGTAGATGGTGCTGTGGCCAGTCCTTGCTGACATTAAGCAAGTGGCTTAACCAGCAGCATTAATCCACCTATCAGCGGGTCAGACGTACAGCGTTTCATAGAGAGTTATCAGTTCAACTACTATATATGCTTGGACTGTAAGAGGAAACAAGAACTCTGAAAGAACCCACACAGACACTGGGATGACATGAACACTCCATGTAGAAAAGCCCCTGTTGAAATTGATCCAGCAACCTCAAATCAAACCAAACTAATAAATCCTAAAAATAATTCTTCAATACAACATCAAAATTTAAAGTGTGATGACAGCAAGTAGTATAAACTCTTTCAGACAAAAATGGGTAATACATCCATTGGACTCCATTCAACATTTGAATTTCCATTTAACAATTCAATTCAATCTCTCATTCACACGTTTGGGCAATTTAGGGTCTCAAACTAGCCTTCTGCTTGATTTTTGGGGGGGATTGTGGGTGGAAATTGGGGAACCAAGGGGAAACCGACGCAAACGTGCGGAAAACATGTAAACTTCACACAGAAAGGCCTGGTCAAAAACCAAGAACCTTCTTGCTGTGAGGCGGAAGCACAAACCACTGAAATGCCATGCCTAGTATGACTTATCTCTATCAAAAAGAGAAAACATACTTTATTTGCTTAACATGATAAATATTATAGTTGTAAACATTTCAACTGAGACACCAGTATCACATCTAGAAAAATTCAGAGTAATTATTAGGATATTGTTACCAAGCTTATTGATTAATTTATAACTTGGTTTCTCTGGCTAAATCTATATCCTATATGAATCAATTTCCATCTTGAGCTGTTGGGTTGAATCTGAAACTTTAAATTTTTTCTCATGTTTACTTGGACAAAATCTTTACTGAAAAACAATGTACAAATAAAGCACAGTATTTTTCCTCAATTATGAAAGAAACAATTTAGGGAATCATTATTATTCAATAAGGCAGTTAAGTTACGTGTTTCCTTTATCATTACTTAAGGTAAGCAGTCACCGCTTGCATTACTTTTACGATATATTTCAATTTGTGACTTTGCCCCTTTCTAAGAAGACACCAAACCCTAGGCAAGCAGGCAATAATTGTATTTAAAAATTGAGAAAAACAAAGAGAGAAAGAAAAAAAAAAAAAGAGCAGCTAATCCACAACAACTGCAGCCTCTCCTCTGCTGATCCTCCTGGCTAAGGCCTTCCTGAATCCAGCATCTCCTCCAAATATTTAACCAGCAAACCTTACCAGCTGAAAGACAGAATGGCAGGAAAAGAAGAGGAGGGAAAGGAAATGCTTGGAGGGGTGTAATTTTTTTTTATTTAAAGAAAGGATTCAATAGATCATGGAATGTAAAAAGAATGAGAAAAACGAGGGGAAAAAGATATATATATATATATATATATATATATATATATATTTATGTATATATATGTGTGTGTGTGTGTAAAGTTGGGTCTCTTCATGTGCACAAAGATTTGCCTTGACAAATCAGGATGGAATGGTGCTCTTCATGTAAACTGTGTGTATGGTATGTATGCATGAGTAGGAAGGTAGGCTACCAGTGTTTTGCCAACAATACGAACCTTAGTCCACAGTACAGCTGAAGGAGATACAGGATATGAGAAAAGAAAAGTGGGAAAACGGGAAAAAATATTGGTTGGAATATACATAACATAATCCTATTATGGCTCACATGTGACACTCATTCAGTCCCAACCTATTGCTTGATTGCTGTGTGAAAAATTGTTTGTTCACCGTGTTTGTATCAATGAACACTAAAACCTAACTTGCCCTCCATGGCCTTGTTATCACCTTGCATGTCAGCTCTGCTTCCAAGCAAGAAGTATGAATATGTGTGAATGGGTGAATGCAATCTAGTGTAAAATACTTTTGAGTCCATAAGGAGTGAAAGCAGTCTATACGTTGAGACCATATTCAGACAAACCTTTGTCATGGATTTATTCGCATCTATCCTGAATCTAAACCCACACTAGCTACACTAATTGTTTGCTGTTGTGAGCCACCGGATGAGCAATCTCCTTGTTCACAACACAATGCGTAACGTGGTCAGCATTATAAGCACTTTGAAATATCATCGGCGTATTGTTTCAATGTCATTGATTTCTAAAGCCCAATAGTTTTAGTGACATTATTATATACATTTTACAGCTCCCCATATTACCCCATTAAATACATTAAATCACTTTTATATCACTGTTTTACATTACCACCTGTGGTTCAGAATCTATGTTTAGGAGAAAGGTACAAAGCAGAAATAATAGTTACATTGTAAACTACAGTGTTCAATGAAACATACAGTGTCTTACATAACAAATAATGAGAATTATTTGAGCAGTTAGTCATGTTTCAGTGCCAAAACAAGAACTCATTATGTAAATGAAAAAAAAGAAGTTTGTTACCTTTGTCATACTGAAAAAATATTCAGTAAAAACAAGTCCCTCTGGCCTCACTTTACAAGGACATTGCATGTTTCGTTTTAAATGTCTGTATAAATATAATAAAAGTTTGCAGCACAATAATAACGGCATTGCCATGAACTACAATTACATTGCATTGTGACCCTTGAATTGTGATAAATAAGTCATAGAGCCCTAATCCTAATCACCAAAAGGTCTGATTTAAGACCTGCCGGACAACCCACAGTTTCTATCTGGAAAGCTATCATAAGCTCGGGCGCCTGTACAATCTGTGCTAAGTAGGAGCGCAAACGCTTCAATATTAGACACAACATACTGGCAGATTGTTTTTATTTCCACAGTTATGAGATAGTTTAAAGCTGTTAAGTCATTAGACATTTCACAAATTACTTAATTTATTGCAAAGTTTACAGTAAATAAATTATCTAAGTGAATATCAATACATTTCATTTAATGCATGACACTAGGTGGGTCTATGCATCTGCTGTCTTACCTCTGGTTGACTTGCTTACTGAAGAGGCAGTTTATAGTCATTTAAAGAAGATGCAAATGGTCAAAAAGTTTCATAGCTAAATATATTTAGCTTAAAAGCTCGAACTGGGATTTACAGCATAAAGACGCATGATAAAGAATAAAGAGCTGTTCAGTGACTTACCATTCGGAAAACACCTCCTTTTACCTTCTACATGAAAACCACTGCTACCATGACATTAGGTGATGCTCAAATGTAGCTGCAGAGCAGTTCATGGTTAGGGTAAGATGAATTGATCATATAAGTATGGCCTGGAAACCACTGAGCTCATGACTAGATTCGACAATATAGCCAGGTGTCTGTGTTTATACAACACAGCGGGTTAGAAAAAAATTCCCGTAATAAAATTAAATAAATCAAACATCAATTATGTTTTGGTTCATTATAACTTTTTTTTTTCTTTTTTAGGGAGGTAAGGGGGTAGAGGTTTCCCTTAGGGCATATCTGAGCTGGGAATTTACACCTGTTTGCCTTCTGAATTTATTGTATTTGCTAAAGGGCATTTTTTAAACAGCCGCCTTGTTTGTCTTCTGTGACCTTATGGAATTTACAAAATTGTTGATAAGGCCTTCCCTTCCATTTCTGTGATATCCCTTAGAGCAAGATGCCCTTTTTTCAGTGTAATCATGGCCTTCTTGATTCACACGGACACCCGTTTCATTAAATGTAAAGACTTTTGAGCTATAGTAAACTAAAGAGCATGCATAAATCATGTAAATCATCAATACAGCTGAGACAATTATTTCTATGAAAAAGAGATTAAAGTGGATATAAAATGGTGCAACTCACCTTACAAATCAAGTGTAGGGACAGAAAACTGTTGACTAATTACTTGGCTACTGTATGCAAATGAAAAACATGGTAGGGTTTTTTTTTTACCTTTTATCTAGTCATCAACAGTTTCTTTAGTCCTTAAAAGGAACTTATTTAGTTCAAGTAGTCAAAAAGCTCTTCAGTAGCGGGGCCCCGGGAGTGTAAGAGGTCAACCCTGGGTTCCTCAAGGCTCTGGATGCTTTAGAGCTCTCCTGGCTAAAACACCTCTGCAGCATTGTGTGGACGTAGGGGACTGTGCTGCTGGACTGGCAGACCGGAGCTCTCAATTTACCAGTCAATCTACGTTCCTACGCTCACCTATGGTCATAAGCTGTGGGTAGTGACCGAAAGAACGAGATCGCGGATACAAGCGGGTGAAATGAGTTTTCTCCGCAGGGTGGCTGGAATCTCCCTTAGAGATAGGGTGAGAAGTACGGCCATCCGGGAGGAACTCGGAGTAGAGCCGCTGCGCCTCCACATAGAGAGGAGTCAGATGTGGTGGGTCGAGCATCTGGTCAGGATGCCTCCCCAGGTAGGTATTCCAGGCATGTCCATCTGGGAGGAGGCCACAGGGAAGACCCAGGACATGCTGGAGAGACTATGTCTCCAGGCTGGCCTGGGAGCGCCTTGGGGTCCCCCCAGAAGAGCTGGACCATGTGGCTGGGGAGAGGGAAGTCTGGGTCTCCCTGCTCCAGCTGCTGCCCCCCCCAACCCGACCACGGATAAGCGGAGGAAGATGGATGGATGGATGGACTTAACGATTATTTTCCTTTCCCTATTACTTATTATTGCTATTAGGAACCCTTCTATGAGGATAGGTCTTCTTAGTTTTTCCCATTTCTTGTGTGTTGTCAGGAATGATCTTAACTGTAAGTATCTAGAAAAAGTGTGTCTTCCATCTTCCAAATTCCTTTGTCAGCTGGTAAAAGTTTTTAAGATTATTGTCCTTGATCAGTTGATGCAAATAGGTTAGCTATATCCTGACCATTTTCTAAAACCAGTATCTAAACTGTTAAGGGTAAAGGTCTTCACAAGTCCAATATTTGTTAATGGTGAGAGTAGTTTTGGCAGCCGAAAATCTGACCGTATTTTATTCCAAATTTTTAGCTATGTTTTTGTCCAGGCCACCATTTCTTTTACAGGGACATCAAGAAAGGGTAAGATTTCCAGGGGCTCTTTGCACCTGCTTTCTCAATGTTGCGCCATCGTGTAAATGTATCATTCTGAATCCATGCAATCATCGGCTTCATTTGTGCGGCCCAGAAATAATATTTCAGATTTGGGAGTTTAAGACCTCTATCTGACATATGTGATTGTAAAGTTTTAAGTCGAATTCGAGGGCGCTTATTTTTTCAGATAAATTTTGATAATTTATTGAGGTGATTGGTTTAGGAATTTCCACAGGTAACATCTGAAATAAATAAAGCAATCTGGGCAGGACATTCGTGCAGATACTTTCTACTTGACCTAATAGGGAAAGTGGGAGCGAGGACCATCTTTCCAGGTCACAATAGATATGCCAAATTATCTTATTATAGTTTACATTATAGAGGTTATATAGAGATGGGGGAATGTAAATAGCAAGATCTTTGATGCCTTCTTTGGACCATCTAAATCTACTCTGTAGCTTAACTGTTTCTGAAACCAGATCATTTATATCTATAACCTCCGTTTTATCTACATTTGCCTTATATCCAGAATAATACCCAAAACTGGATATAAGCTTCTTTAGATAGGGGATTGTTGTGCTAGATTCTGTTAAATGTAGTAAAACATCATCTGCATACAACGAAATGTTGTGTTCTTCTTAATTTATTATAATTCCTTTTATGTTATTGTCATCTCTAATGAGCTGGGCCAGCGGGTTCAATGCAAAAAGCAGGGGTGATAAAGAGCAACCTTGTCTACATCCTCGTTCAATTGTAAATCTCTCTGATCTATATCCATTAACCATAATGGCTGCTTGTGGGGATGAATAGAATGTTTGAATCCAATTTATGAAATTAGGACCAAATCTAAATCGTTTTAGTGTTTGAAGTAAATATCGCCATGACACCCGATCAAATGCTTTTTGTGCATTTATAGACACGATTATTGACTCAAATTTAATTTCTTTTTGATGACATATTATGTTTAATAGGGGACGTACATTATTTCCATAAAACCTTCCAGTGACAAAACCTGTTTGGTCAGGGTATAATTTGAGCAACTATTTTATTTACCCTTCTGGCTAGAATTGCAGTTAGTATACTCAATTCTCTGTTTAGTAATGATATTGGCCTATAAGACTGGCATTCAATTGGGTCTTTGCCCTCTTTATGAATTACAACTATCGTTGCCTCAGTCCAAAATGGTGCCATGGTTTTAGAATCTAGGGTATAATTGTATGCATTTAATAACAGGGTTGCTAGCAGGTCTTTAAAGGTTTTATAAAATCCATTGACGTATCCATGACTTTTTTTGTTCTTAAGTGATGAAATAACTTGCTTAATTTCCAATTCTCCAATCTGCTTATCGAACTCCTTAGCTGTTGAGTCTGTCAGTTCTGTTACTTGCCTGACTCAACAAACATTTCATGATTTCTGATTGCCACATTGATACTGATCTCTTTCTCTGTCATTCTGTAGTATCTAACCCGACGGTTGCAAAGATGCTCAAGGAGCCACAGTGAATTTTACGTGAAGTCAAACTATAGGATTCTGTGTAGGGATAATTGTGTGTATCTTATGAGTAGCTGCTTTGAGGGATGTGACTGTGATTCATGATGTAGACTACATTTGCTGAAATAAATGCATTCTACTTTTAGGGCTGTCAAATCTGTCTAAAAAAAGGTTTGACTAATCCCTCTAAAAATATGTGGGTTTAAATACTTGAATAGATTTGGCCAAGAATATTTTGTGATGTCTTATACTTACATTTTAATGAATCCAAAATATGCAGTAAATCATTATATATTTATAATCATTCTGCCAAGATTCTGACAACATCATGCCGCTTCTACTATTATTTTTCTGCATGCGTCGTCATGTTGTTATAGGTAAATGTAAAAAGTAAGGTTGCAGATAATACAGTATAAATCGCAAGTAACTTTGCTGTCTAGTAACCAACATTTGTAGTTCCTAAAAGGCAATTTTAAATCACATACTGTATAAGCTTTACACTGAGTCCAAAATCATAAACCATAAGAGTGATGTTAGTAAGAACCTTCATCTTTTAGCTTTAACACCCCTCAGTTTTAGCTGATAGAGTTTGAAGTAAAAATATAAATAGACAGTGGCACAACAGCCACATTCCCTCCTTTTCAAGCAAGTTGGCATACACTTTCCACAAGCTTTATTAAGTCTAGACTTCAATTATTAATTCTAAATCCGATTACTAATTTTCATTCCTATCTTCTTTCTTCTTCTTTCGGCTTTTCCCTTCAGGGGTCACCACAGAGAATCAACCTTCTCCATCTAACCATATTCTCTGTATCCTCCTCTCTCACAACAATTACCTTCAAGTCCTCTCTCACTACATCCATAAATCTTCTTTTTGGTCTTCATCTTGACCTCCTGCCTGGCAGCTCCAATTCCAACATCCATCTTCCAATATATTCACTATCCCTCCTCTACACATGACCAAACCACCTCAGTCTTGCTCGTCTGACCCTCTCTCCAAAACATCTAACATGTACTTTCCCTCTGATGGACTCATCCCTGCTCCTATCTATCCCCGTCACTCCCAAACAGAACATCAACATCTTCATCTCTTCTACCTCCAGTTCTACCCCCTGTCTTTTCGTCATTGTCACTGTCTCCATACCATACAGCATCGCTGTTCTCACCATTGTCTTGAACAACTTTCCTTTCATTCTGGCTGATATTCTTTTACCACATATAACCCCTGACACTTTTCTCCATCCATTCCAAACTGCTTCAGCCTGTTTCTTAACCTCTTTTCCACACTCTCTGTTGCTCTGGACTGTTGACCCTAAGTACTTGATATCGTCCAACTTCTTGATCTCCACTCCCTGAAGCCTCACCGTTCCACTCAGGTTCCTCTAATCTACACACATATATTCTGTCTTTCTGCAACTCACCTTCCTTCCTCTCATTTCCATACCTCCGCCGCTCAAGATTTTCCTCAACCTGTTCCCTGCTCTCACTACAGATCACAATATCATCTGAAAACATCATAGTTCATGGGGGATTCCAGTCTAACCTCATCTGTCAGCCTTTACATCACCACAGCAAACAAGAAGGGGCTCAGAGTTGATCCCTGATGAAGTCCCACCTCCACCTTGAACTTCTCTGTTCCACCTACAGCACACCTCACCACTGTCTCAATGCCAGGATACATGTCCTGCACCAGTCTAACATACTGCCACTCCAGACTTTCTCATAAAATACTAAAGACTTCCTCTCTCAGCACCCTGTCGTATGCTTTTTCTTGGTCTACGAAAGCGCAATGCAGCTCCCTCTGACCTTCTCTATACTTTTCTATTAACATTCGCAAAGCTAGTACTGCATCTGTAGTACTCTTTTTAGGCATGAAGCAATACTGCTGCTCACAGATGCTGACTTCTTGTTTCAGTCAGAAACTAATATGTTAAACGTGGTGTGCATCAATGATCAGCACCAGAAAATGTCATGGCATATCTGTGCCATGATATTGCATCCTCGCTTAACACCTCATCAACGCCAGGCATGAACACCGACATTCATAAAAGTTGAAAGGTTTGCTGCTTGTTAAGAGTGTCACACTCTTGAAAGCCTAACTAAGTGAAACTGTTGGCAGTTGGCAGAACATGTGGGTACTTGAAAGTTGAAAAATAGTTATATATGCGCATCAAATGTATAGGTGCGGGAGCACACCTGCTTTCTTATAGCAGTCTTCGGCCACTGGTTCGCAATAAACAAAGTAGTGAAATGGTGTTATTTGGAGAAAAGCTTCTTGCATGCCCATGTGTTTGGTGCACAGATATTTCTGTTGTGGTATGTGGAGGCCCCTGCAGACAACATGTCAAGCAATCTGTCAGATTTAGGCAGGATTATCTCCTTTTTTTCCAGTCTATTTCCAGCAGCATGTTGCTATACTCTTCTACAACTGCACAGTGTCTCAAAGAGACAGACAAAAGAGGAATTCGGCTGATATTTGTCATTTACATTCATCATTGTTGTAACTGTGTTCCCCTGCTTTGCTGACTATATGAAAGATGAGTGTAACTCAGTGCGAGAAACAACGATAACTTTGCATCCATCAGATGACTACCCAAAAAAAGTCTAAAGAAAAATACTCATCAAAACATCTCCATTATATTGGAGACATAAATTCATCCATCCATTATCTACCGCTTATCCTGCACTCAGGGTTGCAGAGATGCTGGAGCCTATGTCGGCTGTCACTGAGCAAGAGAAGAGTTATACCCTGGACCGGTCACATGTTCTCCCATGCAGACATGGGGAGAACATGTAAACTCCACACAGAAAGGCCACCTGTGGAATCAAACCATGGTCCCTCATGCTGTGAGGGCAAAGTGCTTACCGCTGCACCACTGTTTCTGTGCTTCAATCTGGACTGTTTACTGCATTAAAATAAATGAATAAATGATTAGAATCATATGCAACCTCCCTTCATATCATACAAAAATCTTCTGACAACAGCCCTTGGGAATTTGACATATTTGACTTTTTCAAAAAACTATTTCATTTTATCATTTTAGTAAAAACTCAGATGTAAGACATTCATTGACAGCTCTACAACTAAAGTGGAGGTTTGTGCTATTTTCCTGCAAGTTGTTCCAGAGAAACTGAGAGTGGGTTTAGCAGAAAACGGACTAAAATCTTAAAAGCGAGACATCCACTCACAAACATACATTAAAGAAAAGGGTCAGACTCCATCATTATAAAGCAAGTTAAGAATGTGTTAACTATTTGAACTATATGAAAATAAGCTTATGCATTATGGGTATTTAAACAATCAAACAGACTAAACCTAGGGCTTTATATAGTATGACTTCTGCTGCAGTTGGCACACACACTGAGCCAGCATACTGACCCAGATTCATACATTCAAATAAAGGGTACACATAGTGCACCTGGATATACACTATAAATGCAAAACACACATATCCCACATCTCTCTCTTTCTTTCTCTCTCTCTCTCTCCCCAGCACCTCCAAATGTGGTCCATCTCCAAACATCTTGGGGCCACCAGCAAACACAGCTTGTGCCACCCGAACGCCAGCCTGCCAGTCTTCAACTGGCTTTGCAAATCCAACCTGTCAGTCACGAGGCTTTCACAAATAACCTGGAATCTCACTTTATGACCTGTGTGTGTATGCCATCACTAGATGAGAAACTGTTATGGCAAATTTACTGGACAGTTAATTATTCAGTTCAAACTGATAAAAAACAATCAAGGACGATAGAGAGAAATACTGAAAAAAGAATGATGTATAAATAATGAAAGAACTGCAATGAAGTAAAAAAGCAAAGAGGAGGACTGACAGAAGGAAAATTTAAGTAGGGAGAAAGAAAGAAAGAACACTGAAGTTCAAAAAGGAGATGCAGAAAAAATGGCAAGATACAAAAATAGAGAGAAGAGGGAAGTAAAGAAAGACATACTTTCTTCTCTAACTAACTCTGGATTGGACATGCATAGTTTCACAATCCTCAATGTTCAGATTTAACCAAACAGAAAAAAGCCTATTGCTCGAGTCAGTGGCCACCAAGAACTCTATCCGCTTATGTTAGCTTATGGCAGACGCTACACACAGCCCCCTCCCAGGCAACCCACCAACCCACATGCGCACATTCATGCACCAAGTCTCTCAACTACTAGGACAACAATCAAAGACAAACCTGCTTTGACACTGCTTTGCAGTTTCACAATTTCCCATTGCCCAATACTTGCTATTCAGCGCAAATTAATAGAAAGATAAATAAATCATTTTGTACTCACAACCAATTGCAGGGATTAGGGAGTGCTTGAGTATGAATTAACAGAGTGCATAACAAACCAGAATGCAGATTACCTGCTTTTCAGGATGTTTAGGTCTTCTATCTGGTAAACATTATGAATGTGAGAGATCAGGATGAATAAGTAATACCTTCATCTGATAAACAAATGATTTACCAACAGGAACACTGCTGGAGCCTTTGACCACTACACTCTTCTTGCCTGTAATCTCACAAACACCAATGGAGGGGGGCTCTACATACAGGTGGGGGATGTGATTGTTGTCATTTGGCCACATGACTCCCTGCTTCGGTCATTCCATGTGCAACTTCATAGGGGGTTATTTGATAAATAACAGCATTATGTAGAGTATAGTGGGGAAAGGATAATGACATTTTTCAAAAATCTGTACAATTCAGCAAACTGTATCATTGTGAACATAAAGGCTAATTTAAGACTATAGATTTATCCAAATAACAAATTATCAAGGGAAAACCTTGAATGAAGGAAAAAAATCATTAAAATAGATAAGCTTGAAATGAAGTCAGTAATATGACTTTTAAATGCACAATGTTAATTGCAATTGATTTGCAATTGATCTTGGTCTTGGTTGTTTATATTCTCAAAAGCACAACTTGACTTTTTTTATTGCCAAGTTAACTAGATTGCTGACTTCCTTTTTTTTATTTTATTTAATTTCTCTTTATAGTTTCATTAATCCCTTGCAGGAAATTCCTTTCTGCATTTAATCCACCATAGTTGAACTATGAACGGTTGGCAGCCACTTAGCGGCACCAAGGGAGCAGTTAGGGGTTCAGTGTCTTGCTCAACAACACTTCGACAGGCTAGGAGGAACCAGGAATCAAACCAAGAATGTTCAGTTTCAAGGGCGATCACTGGAACCTCCTGCGCCACGCCACCCCTTTCTTCTTTTGAAACTTATTTTTATTTTATTTTATTCTCTCATTTTTTAATTTCCTGTTATATGGCACTGTTTTACCAGCCTGCTCTTTTACAAATTCCTATGTACATTGTAGGTTTGATAAATAAAGAGATTTTGATTCTGATTCTTGCCTTAAATTATGAATGGAAGTGTTAACCATGTCTTTGTTTTTTTCTAAAAGTTTCTTGTTTGTTTGCTTTGTGTTTTTGTTTATTTATTTTTGGAGCCAATTTTTCAGTAAAATTAGTTCATTTTACAAAAAATTAGTAAAATTTCTCATGGCATATTCCAGTGCTCTAAAATTTAGAAATTATCATATTACATATCAATATAACAAAGAATTTTCAAATACGAACAGAGAATGTTCACATGGCAGTGATGCATATAAACACCAAAATCACTGCATACAGATACTCATCATATATTTCTTTATCACACAACCTTCATGAGACTGTGAAAAAGAGGAGGCGGCTTACATTGTTATTAATATGATGAAGCGGAACAGTTTTTCTTCTGCAGTGTCAGTGCCATTATTATTTTGGATTGTGAATAACCACCAGCTGTTTTGCATTGAACTTACTAAACACCTTAAAGTTGGTTTGTGTGTGATGGTGGGCCGGTCTCGTCCGTTACCGCTCAAGTTTATTGCTCTGCAAAAGTTCATCGATGAGTAATGTTGTAGAAAGATCATGATATCACTCATGCTTGTCTCGGCAGAGTATTATCAGTTCATTTAATCAAAATATGTAGCCAACTGCTGCCTTTGTTGAAGATAGACCACAGAACAACAAATGGGTGCTCCTCACAGGCACCTCTCACCACATTTACAAAATTCAATTTTTGACATTTGTTTTTATCTGTGTAGGACATATTGTCAGAAATGTTACTCTGGCATGAAACCTGTTTTTTAGAAAATCATACATTACAGACCTACACCTGTATTCATAAACTGTACATAATCCAAATCTTCTAGATGATGTGCTGTAAAGTAGGGGAATATAGGGGGAGCTCCTCCTTCAGGGAACCCATGTAAAGCTCCTCCGTGTGTCACTGCTGTTGACACCTTCAACAAGACCCAGGTTTGGCTGCCTTGTAAATGTCAGCAGACAGATGAAAGATTGAAGGATGAAAGGAAATGGAAGCATATGTAAGGGCTCTCTAGAGATTCACAGGCTGGATAAAATCTCTGCTCCCTTTATATATTTGCAGATATGAACGTAAAGGGGTTTTTGACAATTCTGTGCATTCCATTCCAGTGCAAAGGCTCTTTAAAGCTACTTTGGACACATTTGTGTCTACTTACATCAGTGTAAGTTTCTCTAATGTAACTTTTTGACTCTACGAAAGTCTCTAAAAAAGATTTGCATTCTTTCCATAAATATCTTTACGCAAAAGTACCCTCTTCTCCAGTTGTGCCAGTTGGTCCTTGTAGAAGGCATCCAGTGCTTGCAGCTGTGAATCTTTCTTTTGCAGCTGCTGAACCTGCAGGAGACACACACACAAACACACACGTACATACGCACACACATGCATACGCACACAGGCAGAAGAGTGGATTAAGGCTGTTGCATTTTATGAGATTGGTGAAGTCCATAGAGGCTTCAACAATTCTTAGGTTATTAGAACTAAGGTGAAAATATATCTCAAAAATGAGCAATTCTGTGATAATGTCAACGTATAGGATACATATAAGATTGCAAGAACATTCTAAAATTTTGAGATAAATTCAGTTTCCTTCACATGTATGAAGACACTTCTCTCAAATTTTGTGTGTATGGCATGTGTGTATGTGTTTGTTTTATTATGTTTTGTTTTGCTTTGTTTTATTTTTTGTCTATCACTGGGAGACGAAAAAAGTTTCATCTATCCATTTCATTGATTAATGTGAAAAGATCCTCCTTCTTTTCCCCGAATGACACAGAATATGCTAATATAGAAATAACACACCGCTAGCATCAAGCTAGCTCCTGTTCAAATCTGTCTACTTGGACTTGGGATGAACTTGAATTAATTGGATAAGTATTTATATTTTTCCTGTCATCTATCAACTTGCCTGGGGCAAATAAAATTATGCATGTGTGAGTCACAGACCCAATTGACTTTCTGATCAAGTGGGTTGTAAAAATGAGGGCAAGTATTTTCAGACAGTCTTCACTTTTGACATTATGTGCTATTTCTTCAGGCTAATGCAAAATGGCTAAACAAAAACGGTTTTAAGTATCCCGAACAGTCGTAGAATGATTTCATTACTAAGTGCTGAAGGAAAATGCAAAATGCATAAACATTATGGAACTGAATTCAAATATGATCGTATAATGTTTATTGGAAATGAGAAGCTAGTCGCACAAAATAGTTCGGGTAGAGGCAAGTGGGGAAGCCTTAGAATGTTTATGTTCTACAAGGGAGAATGCCAAATGACTACATTGTTTAAAGGTGCATATTCAGAGGGCAGGATTCCCACACTGTAAATATACTACTGTGGTGGACACTGAGGGGCGTGGCCTCGCCGAGCACCACATTGGTGACTCCGACGTGATGTGGCCTCAGAGATATCTGAAGCTGGACCATTATTCACTCGGCTCTCGGAACCCGGCCAACACACGCAATTACATGCGCGACATAATCGTCAAATGCTGGTGCTTTCCCTGCTGGGAATAAAGTGGGGGCGCAAGCCGCTGCGTTCAGACATAGTAAGTTGGCCGGAGGCCGGATCGCGGGACCAAGAAGAGAGCAAAGCTCCCTCTCTGCGTGCGATTCCACCTCGTCTATATAGCCGCTACCCGCTCAGCCATCCTCCCCTACCGTGACCGTCCGGCCACTGGAATTCTGCCAGAGGAACCCCAATGCCTGGTTGTCAACGCGCTGGACCACCACTCGACACGGCAAGTCATGGAGCTGTTGCGTGAACCCCCTGCAGACAGGTAGATACACCATGCTCAAAAGTCTCTTGCTCCGGAGGTACAACCTGTCCGCCATGGACCTAATGGAGGACATGCTGGCGCCAGGTCGGCTTGTGTGGCAGCCCAGAGGAAGCCAAGGACCGACCTCTGCTTCTTACACATCCGATTCAGCAGCAAGGCACAGCGTTGTGTTCACCCGTGCTTGTTTGGGGCACTGGAAAAAACGGCAGAGCTGGCGCTTGGTTGCAGTTGTGGGCGCCAGAGGATACACCCTGCTGCTGCCCACATTTTCCACCGTGTCTACAAGGCTCAGCGTGGAGAACTTCATCCCCACGGGGGACCATCTGTTTTCATGCGGTCGCGGCACCTAGGCCCAGCCAAGTAGCGACCACCAAGAAGGAGTTTGCCACCATTGAATGCCAGGGGATAGTGCAGTGGTCCAACAGCCCATGGGCCTCCCCGCTCCACATGGTGCCAAAGACCGACGGGTCGCGGCGCCCCTGCAGCAACTTTCGTGGGCTGAATACAGTTACCGCAAACAACCGTTACCCCAACCCCGCATTCAAGACTTTTCCGTGCAGCTAACAGGTTTTGGCTTAAAGGGTGCCGCTCAGACCTTTCAGGGGCTTATGAACTCGGTGCTCCGTGACCTCACTTTTTTTTGTCTACCTGGACAATATACTGGTGGCCAGCCCGTTGGCTGACGAGCACCTGGAGCCCCTAACAAAGGTTTTCCATTGTCTGGACGAACACGGCCTTATAGTCAACCTAGCTAAATGTCAGTTTGGGCGGTTGGTGATTGACTTCCTCGGTCAAGGCATTGCGCGAGTTCTTGGGCATGGTTAACTTCTACAACCGTTTCCTCCCTCACGCTGCCCGCAATGGGAGAGGCCCGCAAAGACATCTGTATATGTACACAAGACACAAGTCTCAGGTATGGCCAAGTTTGAGCCTAAAGAAAGCAGAGAATGCATTGACCCAAATAAACTTTACACAACTTTAAACAAATAAACAAAAAGCCTTCCCTCTGAGGAGATGCAGAGGCTTCCGTGAAAAGAGCATAGGTGATCGCAAACAGCTCGACAGAACACTACAATTGCTTTCGCTGTTGTCCTCCACAGAACATCTTGCAAAGAACTGCACTGCTGAGATAAAATGTACAGAGTGTGAGAGCCCTGCCCATATGACAGCTCTTCACCCTAACTCACCTATCTGGAAATCTAAGTCGTCCTCTCCTGCCTCTGAGGAGAGCGGGGAGGAGGACAAAGCGGACAACCAGGAGGTCAAGTCAACATGCACGCAAGTATGTGAGAAAGGTCTGCCTTGTCAGCGAGTTCCTAAATGGACACAGAGAGGAGTGTAAGAGAATGTATACCATACTGGACAAGCAGAGTAATCGATCCGTTGCACGGTCAGAGGTCTTCAATGTCTTTAAAATCTCTGGTTCCACCTACTCATACACACTCAAGAACTGTGAGGGATGTACAGAGACAGCGGGGAGGAGAGCCAGCGGGGAGGAGAGCCAGTGGTTACACTGTGGAGCCAGTAGACAAGAAAGTGAGCGTCTGCCAACACTCCTGGTGTGCAACCAAATTCCCAATGTCCGTGCTGCGATTCCTACCTCGAATTCAGGCTACCATCTTCATCACCTGAAATGCATTGCTGACAAAATACCACCTCTCGATGCGAACGCCAAGATACTTCTCCTTCTGGGCAGAGATATCTTACGGATGCACAAGGTTCGAGAGTAGATAAATGGCCCAGAAGATGCACCGTTTGCTCAAAGGCTTAACCAAGGATGGGTTTTCGTTGGTGATGTATGCCTCAGAGGCGCTCACAGACCACTGGAGGTGAAGAGTCACAAGACAGCCATCTTAGAGAATGGTCGTGTAAGCCATCTTCAGTCATGCGATAATCAGATCAGAGTGAAAGAGGTGTTTTGTCAAACACCTAAACATCATCATCATCAAGAATCAATCCCCATACACGTTGCAATGACATCCACAGGAGACAATTTGGGACAAACTGTCTTTGCCCGTACTAACGGCGACCACAGACTCGCTCCATCGCTGAAAGATCTGGAGTTTCTCCAGATAATGGAAGCAGAGTGCCACCCTGACAACTCCAAAAGTTGGGTCACACCTTTACCTTTTCGGTCACCAGGACGGCAACTGCCCAACAACAGGAAACAGGCTCTCGATCGTCTTGTCTCATCCCGGCGTTCATTGCAAAAACTTTCCCAGATGAGAGCCCACTTCCTAGAGTTTATGGACAAAATGTTCGAGAGAACACATGCAGAAGTTGCCCCACTAATGCAACCCGAACAGGAATGCTGGTACCTGCCGCTGTTTGGTGTGTATCATCCCAGACAGCCAGACAAGATCCATGTGGTCTTCGACAGCAGCACTTCATATAGAGGAATGTTGTTCAACGATGTTTTGCTCACTGGGCCTGACCTTAATAACAGTCTACTAGTTGTTCTCATGAGGTTCAGGAAGGAACAAGTGGCAATCACCGCCGACATCGAGCACATGTTCCATTGTTTTGTTGTGAAAGAGGACCACCGGGACTTTCTGCACTTCTTTTGGTATAGGAACAACGACCTGACCTCTGACATTGTAGACTACAGGATGCGAGTTCACCTCTTTGGGAACAGTTCCTCGCCTGCCATTGCTGTGTATGGTCTGCGACGGGCAGCTAAGGAAGCAGAGGCCAACTATTGAAGCGTCGCAAGAAGATTCATCGACCTTGAGTTCTACGTTGACAATGTTTTATAGTCCTTCAGCACAGAGGAGGAAGCCATCAGCGTCCTCAGGCGAGTGCAGCAGATGCTTGCAGCTTCCAACCTCAGGCTACACAAAATTGCGTCAAACAGGCCTGCAGTAATCGAGCCATTCCCATCAGGAGATCGATCCAAGGATGTCAACAGTCTAGATCTCTTTGTTGATGATCTGCCTATCCAACGTAGATTTGGATTGTCATGGAATTAGTGCACAGACACCTTAATGTTTCATATCGAAGATGACCAGAAGCCGTTCACCCACAGAGGGGTACTCTCAACTGTTATAGCCTTTACGACCCCCTAGGGTTCCCCGCACCCATTAAGGTTCATGGAAGACTCATACTCATTAATCTCACCACACAAGCAGAGGATTGGTACTCACCTCTCCCCAAAGACATGGAGATTGAGTGGACCAGATGGAAACAGTCACTCAAAGACCTAGACGGGCTCCAAATACCATGTTCTTATACTTCCCTCTCCACCACAGATGCGCTGAGAAGAGAACTTTGTGCCTTTGCAGATGAATCAGTCAAAGCGATTACAGCCGTGGCTTACATTAAGGTGACAAGCCACCAAGAACAGACTGAGGTTGGGTTTGTCTTTGGGAAGGCTAAATAGGCCCCCCAGCCAGGCCTAACTATCCCAAGACTTGAACTCTGTGCATCTGTGCTTGCTATCGAGATCACTGAGATGATTGTCCCAGAGATGGACAAAACATTCGACAACATCACCTACTACACGGACAGCAAGGTTGTATTGGGATATATCCACAGCCAGTCAAGGAGATTTTATGTGTATGTACATAATAGGGTCCAGCGAAACCGCCAATCATCTTGTCCCGGCCAGTGGAAGTATGTCACAACACACCTCAATCCAGCTGGCATTGGGTCAAGGACCGTGGTATCAACTCTCCTTGGCAGCACAGCATGGCTCAAAGGACCAGCGTTTCTCCGTGATGCATCTTTGCACCTATCTGAGCTTCAGGAGTCTTACGATCTTATTGATCCCAACATTGATTCTGAAGTTCGTCCCCATGTGACGAAAAGCTTCACACGTTATCAGAGATGTGGTACATCCACAACGCTTTGAACACTTCTCCAAGTTCAACACTCTTGTAAAAGCCATGGCACACCTGATCCACATAGCTCGTTCCTTCACCCACTCCATCCAGAAAGAATGTCAGGGGTGGCATATTTGTCGTCCTACAGAGGAAGAGCTACTAAGAGCCAAAGTGTGCATTGTAAAGAGTGTCCAGAATGTGTGCTTTGCAAAAGAGCTCAAGTGCATTGACTCAGGATCCAACATCTCATCGTCCAGCAGCCAGTGGAAATTGCACCCCACCAAAGACCAAGACCGACTTCTTAGAGTAGGAGGCCGGATTGGACAGTCAAATTTAAGCAGGAACGAGACTCATCCTATCACCGTTCCTGGCCGACATCATCTCGCAACCCTGCTTGTATCTCACTCTCACGAAGCAGTGAAATACCAAGGAAGACATTTGACCGAAGGCGTCATTCAAGCTGCAGGGTTCTGGCTGGTGGGAGCCAAACACTGTATCAGCAGTCTGCTTCACAGATGTATCAGTTGTAGAAAACTGAGGGGAAAAACTGAACATCAGCAGATGGCAGCCTTGCCACCAGAGCAGCTACAAGTAGCACCTCTCTTTACTTATGTCGGCGTCGATGCCTTTGGACAATGGGACGTCGTCTCACGCCCCACAAGAGGAGTCTCTAACTCCAAGTGATGGGCTGTGATGTTCTCATGCATGTGTTCAAGGGCAGTTCATATCGAGGTGATTGAGGCAATGAGTGCTAGCAGCTTCATCAATGCCTTGAGAAGGTTCTTTGGAGTCATGGGTCCCGCAAAGCAGATACGCTCCGACTGCAGGACTAATTTTGTAGGCGCCTCTTGCGAGCTGGGGATGGACAAGACTAATCCAGGCTTCAATAGTGTAGAGAAGTACCTGAGCACACAGAGCTGCACCTGGGTGTTTAACCCGCATCACACATCTCATATGGGAGGCGCGTGGGAGCGTAGGATTGGCATTGCCCACCGTATTTTGGATTTCATGCTGCTTGAGCAGAGGAAGTCTCGCCTGACACATGAGGTTCTTATCACACTCATGGCCGAGGTAGCTGCAATCATGAATGCTAGACTGCTCACTCCAGTGTCATATGATCCGGAATCACCTTTCATCCTCACCCCAGCAATGCTCCTGACACTCAAGACAGGCTCTGCGCCTCCTCCCCCGTCAGGTAGCTATGATGAAGCAGATCTTTCAAGAGAAGAGTGGAGGCAGGTTCAAGGCATGGGAGACATGTTTTGGAGCAGATGGAGACATGAATACCTCAAAACACTGCAGCTTCGGCACAAGTGGCAAAGAAAACTGCCAAGCCTCAAAGAAGGGGATCTAGTTTTTCTGAAAGACAGTCAAACAAAGAGAAATGAGTGTGCCTGTGGGCTTCATCACAAAAACCTTTCCAGGAGAGGACGGATTGGTCTGGAAAGTCGAAGTGGGAGACGTCAAGGATAAAACCAAGAAGACTTTCTCTTGCCCCATCGCAGAAGTAGTATTGCTTCTTTCGCCAAAGACTAATTCTGTTTATTAATGTGGGCTCTTTAAAAACCCCAAGCAGGGAGTGTTATACCCCTACAGAACGTTTGTGTTTAGAAAACACAATTATATGTGATATTTATTTGTTACCATAGCAACACGGAAGCAGTGAATGCAGGGAGACGGGAGGTAGATTCAACAGAGCTGTGATGTTTTACTCATTGATTTGTTTGTTTGAAAATGCACAGATTTTGTTGTATTGTTTTATAGTTTCACAAGATTCCCAGTAAACTTCATGGAAATTAATCATCTGTGTTTTGGGGGAGTGTTTAACTTGAAATGGAAACATAGCCAATGACAATTATATTTACGGTAGTTGTTTAGGACTAGGTGAAAAATTACTGCATGTTAGGGAAAAAAAAGCAGTTGTGTGTATGTGTTCAGTCTCGTGGCTGTACACATGCACATGTAAATGCCCTGTGCAATGGAAGACTGTGCTAAAAATAAAAGAGACATTTGTAGAAGAGCTTCTTTGTGGATGGAGGAAATGGAAAGTACTTCATGATAAAAAGAGACAAGGAAAAAAGAGCCAGGGAGCCAGGATGAAAAGATGCACTTTCCAGGTTTCACAATGCATATCAATATTAAATTGAGAGTGTATACAAGTGTATAACTGTGAACAAAGGTGTCGCATGGAGGAGCCAGGTGGTCAACCCCAAATTCAGCCCCACCCAAGAAAGCATCTAAATCTCCATTGAGGAGGACATCTCCAACACATTCATCATCTAGAGTTTTGTAAACCCCAACAGCATCCGTCCCTCCTATCCTGACTCCTATCCTGGATACTGTCTGCCCATCACTTCTTCATCACCTCTATTGCCATGACCACCATGTCCAATGAAGCCTGCACTTTTCACCACTCTCTCACCCTTGGAAATATTCTGCATCCCCTCAACTAACTCACCTCAGAATTTTCCGTCGCCTCCAATCCAATCCGAAATGGTCCTAAAAAATAGGTCCTTCAAGATTACTTCAACTACAGTTCTCTCCCTTTCCATAGTATGGCAACTTAAAATATGCCACTAAGTTCTTAGACATGGCATCTCTCCAGTTGGACTTCCTCGAAACAGAGTATAGCCACCTTCTCTCTGAGCAAGTAAACTAACTCTTGCTTTTCCTTTGTTCTCTGCTTCTGAACTCACCTTCCTCATCTCCAATAGAGTAGACCAATTGCCCCTGGTACCCTGAAGGTAGGTAATATGCACCAGTGACGATTGTTGGCAAGCCAGGCCTTGACTGATCTGGTATGAAAGCTATAGGTGCCAATTCACATATTTAGTCTGGCACAATTGTACAACAGTACTTTCAAAACCAGCCCCACTCAAGACCTCAAGCCCCATCCGATAAAACATCTCCAACAAAAGCATGTTGCTGATTTAGTCCTAGCAGGCATTTGAATTGTATGTGTGAGGAAACTAAGTTAGTATTGACTGAAATATGTTGTACTTCTAAGTTCTCAAAAAATAATTAAGTTGATTCAACAAGTACGTTTTGACTGACTTACAAAAGATCACATCTTATTTACCTGGTAAATATCAAAAGTCACAAATAAACCAGTAAATATGTATACATTTGTGTATGTATGTATACATACATATATATCTATTTACACACACACACACACACACACACACACACACACACACACACACACACACACACACACACACACACACACACACAAATACATATAATATGCAGTTCCAGCCACTAACTATACAATCTTAACTGACTTCAAGCATTAATCTGTGAGCAATCAACTTTTGATTCAGGATAGTAAAACAATAGCAATTGTTTCCAGGACAAAATATATTGCTGCTTTGTTTTGACAACAAAGCAGCCCCTACAAGTAGCCCCTGACTTAGCTTCAGGGGCAAATTAATATTGATATCAGGTAGGATTGAAACCTTAAATATGAAGTCTTTCAGGGAGGAAAATACAGATTTGAACACAATGCAAAACAACACAAAATTGGTTCTGTTAAATTCCACCTTTCATCTTTAAAGTCATACTAACATGTCTAAGCACTGTCTGGAAGCCTTGCTGAAAGCAATGATTAATATACAGACATTGATTGATGACTCAAATGCCTGTGATTCTTACTACATTAGACATTTGCTGAAAGCTTGGGATGCCTTTTATCTCCTGTTGGTGGACGGATTAAAATGGAATGGAGCCAAAAAGAATCAAATCCAGTCATATTAGCTGCAACAAATCAATGGTTTCCTCAGTGGAACATCACTAAATATTATATATTATGAATGAATTACCCATTCAAACTTACATTCACAGCATCTTTGTTGACAAATTTATAGCATGAATTCTACAAGTTAAAACAACAACAGCGACCTCCCCTTTCTTTTCTACCGTGTTAAGTGATAAAGTCCTATGAAAATTAGTTCTCACTTGGATTACTGCTCTAAAAATTATGTAACAAAAGCTTATAGCCAGATAATATTGCACAGCAAATCAATATGAAGGAAAAAAAAAGTTTAAACAATGAAAAATAATCCTTACAATAATCATCTTCATTATCATCACAACATTCCTCAGACAACAAATTCACACACTTGTATGGCTTTTATAATAGCTTGATCTTACATGAATTTGAAAATTTCAGGCCTAAAGACCTTTCAGGCCTCCATTGTCTACCACTTATCCTACTCAGGGTTGCAGGGGATGCTGGAGCCTATCCTAGCTACCATCGGGCCAGAGGCAGGGTACACCCTGGACTGGTCAATCACAGGGCCATAAAAACAGACAGACAACCATACACTCTCTCATTCCCAAATCTGGGCAATTTTTCAATTTTTTTCTTTTCAACCAGCCACATATTTTTGGACTGTGGGAGGAAACCGGAGAATGCAGAGGAAACAGCCTGAGGAGTAAAATTGCTAAATAACTTACAGTTGCTAATTGCAATACCTGGCAAATAACATGAATAACACAGTTTAAGACCAAATAAGTCTGTCAGAAACATGACAGGTGTTCACACTCAGGGTACACAAACATGTAATTTTAGATTTTTAAAAATAGGCATGATATGCATCTAAAATCACTTTCTGCAGGCTCCTTAGGCAAGCATCAATGGGGAGCCAAGTTTAGACAGTAGCAAGTTTACCTCAAAATTCAGACTTTTAAAAGTGATTGTCCCTTGATATTTGATTTGTTTCATGACATGAAACGTCTACATAAATATGCTAGCAATTCTGACCCAACAACAGCTACAGTTCTGGATTTTGTCTGAAAGACCTACTTGAGCACTTCCACATAGATTTAGTGACACTATATGTAAAAAGACCTATTTACATAAAGAGAAACATACAGATAAAGCAAAACTTGTTTAATTGCTCATTTCAAATTAGACCTTGGGGTGATTGTAGCAAGCATTTTTAAATGCCTCTTTAAAATCTGCTATACATTGAGACAAGGGAAAAAGGATGAAATGATGTAAGACACAGTGTGATGGAGAAATGGACACAAAATATACGGAGGGGTACTTTGGAACTGGAGCAAAGGGAAGCAAAGGCTAAGTAATTTTTTCAGAAGAAGATTCAGGTTTAATTTTTAAATTTCTCAACGCCATAGCACAACGCCACAACCTGTTGTCAGCCCCCCGGCCCACTACAGCCCATTGTTGGTGATTCTTAATTTGTTATCAGCCATTTTTCGGTTGCTGCTTAAAACATTGCTGAGGTAGAGTCACCTTGTAAAAGGCCTCTCTGGTCAACAAAGTGACACTTACGTTAATAAAGAGCTTTTGTATGATATCAACTCATTCTACGACAGTGCACGATGTCCCATTAGTGGAGGGCAGGTTGGTACAACATTCAACTACAGCGATGGTGCACAAATCCATCCGTGTTCTCCAGACAGTGATAATCCTCACTGATCTCCTCTCTGCCTCTTCCTCCGTCCTCTCTGACCGGCAGACAATGGCAAGAGAGTGAGTGAGAGTCTGAAAGAGATTGGCAGGGAACATACAGAGTAGGAAAGTAGTGATAGACAGTAAGAGAGGAAGACAGAGGTTAAGACAAGATGAAGGAGACAGTGATGGAAGGAAATATAGAAAAAGAAGTGCTGCATCAACCTCCCCTGTGATGTCACAAAGGCTCACCATGATGCACATGATATGCTGGAGAGGATTAAGCAGTAATCACAGGGGTTTTGGCTGTATTCACAAGGGAGTATCTCCTGTAAATCCTTCCTCTCCCCCCAGAAGCTCAGCCCACAGCTGGCTATTATGAGAGGTGTAGCTAGACAAATAATCAATGAGCATCAGGGAAGGCTCGAAACACTTCTTGGAGGATTTGAAATTTGCTTAACCACATGTGTGGTGTTTTTAGGCAAAAGAGCAAAGGCAGATAGCAAAAGTAAAAACAAATAGCCCAAAAGAACAGGAGGAGGGCTAGCCTTTCTTAACAACCGGTGTTACATTGAGCCCATCAGACACCAGGCTACAATTTAATGATTTCTTTGCTGAGGGGGAGCAATCAGAAAAGCAAAAAAATGCATAAATAAATTAAATATTCAAGAATGTAAAACGGTAAAGAAAATAAGTCACCCAAGTACTTAATATAATGAAAATAATTTAAGTTCTATATTTCCATATCAGCTTCAGGGGAGCACAAGCCAGTGTGCTTTTGAGCAGGTCCCAAGTATGGATAAATGGAGAGGGTTTCGCCAGGGTGGGCATCCAGCATAAACTTTATGACAAAACCCAATCTGCAACTATGACTTCCATGGCCAGGCCAGCACTGATGGCAACCGTTGTTGCCATCGGTGATGGCCCTTCACTGATGGCGATGGGCACTTTGAATATTGGGCTGATGAAAATGAAAAGCTAAAGTTGGTTGACATGATGCAGAGAAGGAAGGTGGATATACTATTTGTCCAGAAGAGCAGGTGGAAAGGTAGCAATGCTAGAAGTCTAGGAGAATATTATAAGTCATACTGTCATGATATTGACAGGAAGAGCAATGGAGAAGGTTTGTTAGGAATGTTCTGGAGGTGAAAAGAATGTCAGCTAGACTTATGAGTCTGGAAATTGAAGGTGTGATGCTCAATGTTGTTAGTGGCTATGCCCCACAGGTGGGATGTGAGTTAGAGGATTAGGAGAAGTTCTGGATGAGTTAAGATGAATCGATGCAAAATATCCCCAGAGACTTCAATAGACATGTTGGTGCAGGCAATAGAAGTGATGAGGAAGTGATGGGCAGGTTTGGTATCCAGGATAGGAATGCCGAGGTACATATATATGATGGTAGACTTTGCAAAAAAAATGGAAATGGCGGTAGTGAATATTTTTTTCCAGAAAAGAAAGGAACATAGGGTAACTAATAAGAGCTGAGGTAGGAGCACACATGTAGACAACATCTTGTATAGACAAGGTAATCTGAAGAGATCAGTGACTGCAAAGTGGTGGTAGAGTGTAGCCAGACAGGATTGTATGGTGGTCTGTAGGATGACTCTAGTAACAAGGAAGATCAAGAGGACAAAGACAGAGCAGAGGACAAAGTGGTGGAAGCTGAAAAGGGAGGAGTGTCGTATGGTTTTCAGGGAGGAGTTGAGAAAGGCTCTGAGTGGTCAGGGAGATTTTCCAGATGGCTGTACAACTACAGCTAATATGATCAGGGAGACATGTAGGAGAGTAATTGGTGTGTCATCTGGAAGGAAAGTAGATCAGGATACTTGGTGGCGGAATGAGGAAATGCAGGAGTATGTACAGAGAAAGTGGTTAGCAAGGAAGAAGTGGGACACTGAGGGGACTGAAGAGAACAGACAGGAGTACAAGAAGATGTAGCCAAAGGCAAAACAAAGGGCGTACGATGACTTGTATGTTCGGTTGGACAGTAAGGAGGGAGAGAATCATTTATACAGGTTGGCAAAACAGAGAGACAGAGATGGAAAAGATGCGCAGCAGGTCCGGGTGATTAAGGGTAGATAGGGAATTGTATTGAGAAATGCTAGAAGAGGGATGGGAAGATGGAAAGAGGACTTTGAAGTGCTGATGAATGAAAGAGAGGGAAGGGTAGAAGATGTGACTATTCTCGACCATAAACTAGCAGAGATTAGAAAAAGTGAGGTCAGGAAGGCATTGAAGAGATGAAGAGTTGAAAGGCAGTTGGTCCTGATCATATACCTGTGGAGGTATGGAAGTGACTCGGTGAGGCAGCGGTAGAGTTTCTGGCTAGATTATTCAACAGGATCTTAGAGAGAGAGAAGATACCTGAAGATAGGTGAAAAAGTGTGACTGTGCCCATTTTAAAGAATAAGGGGGATATGCATAATTGCGGTGACTATCGAGGGATACATTCGATGAGGCATACAATGATGCTTTAGGAAAGAGTTATGGAAATTAGGCCAAAGCAGAATTCAGCATTGGTGAGGATCAGTATGGCTTGTACTACAAATGCAGGATTTGCTTTGAGAATGCTAATAGAGAAGTACAAAGAAGGACAGAGGGAGCTGCATTGCGGACGATACAGAGAACAGGGTTAGATGGAGAAGGTTTATTCACTGTGGCGACCCATGAAGGGAAAAGCCGAAAGGAAAAGAAGAAGAAGAAGCCAAAATGAAAGGCAAGGGATGCAAGACAACGGTGAGACCAGCAATGCTGCATGGTTCAGTAAAAGTGGTAGTGACGAAAAGACAGAAAGTAGAGCAGGAGGCAGCAGAGCTGAAGTAGTTGAGGTTCTCCTTGGGAGTGACGAGGATTGATAGGCTCGGGAATGAGTCCATCAGGGGGACAGCACCTATTAGATGTGTTGGATGATAAGGTCAGACAAGCCAGACTAAGATGGTTTGGTCATGTACAGAGGAGGGATAGAATGAATATATTGCTAGAAGGAAGATTGGAACTGCCATGCAGGAGGCCTAGAGGAAGACCAAAGGGAAGATCTATGGATGTAGTTACAGAGGACATGAAGTTAGTTGGTGTGAGAGAAGAGGATACAGAGAATAGGGTTAGTTGGAGGAAGTTGATTCGCTGTGGCAACCCCTTAAGGCAAAAGCTGAAATGAAAAGAAGATTTATTTTGTGTATTACCACAAAAAAACTTTCATTTAAATAGTTAAAGTTCTGCAAAACAATGAATTGTTGCAGCTATAATCAAAACAGCTGTTGTGGAAATCAGATATTAATCTTGATTTGTACTTAAGTTCTGTAGGTTCCTAGGGATCTTTTGAGTCCCCTGAGTACTTGATAGTATTTCAAAGTTTCCGAAGGACAGAGACATGACAGCAACATGATTCCTACAGTATAATGTGGTTAAAGTCAATCTAGATTGATGCAGTATAACATTAATTTATGCCAAACTGCTTTTCTCATTTTCTTTAAATCAATTAAACTTCATAATAAATTATATTTTATCAATCTAAGTTAAAAGTGGTAACAAAATGAAGGGTAAAATGACCCTTGTTCAAAACCTGAACTTTCTTATTCCTTAGTCATAATGAAGTTAATTGTACAACTCTGTCAAGTGGTGTCACAATGTTCTTGCAGCTCTCTGCCCCGAAGAAAAATAAGAAACATAAATCACTCTGACTTTAGAAAAAATCATAAATCTAAAAGAATGTACACAGGTAACCGTTAAAAGATGTTTTAAGTTCAATATGGAATCTATATGGCTTTTTACTCATTTATTCATGATTTCAATGTGTAACCTAGTTTAACAGTCAATATAAATTAAGACTCACAATTGATCATGATTCAAGATTGCATGTGGTCAGATTAAAAAAATGTGTGTGTCTATATGTAAGGCTTATCCTGGTGTAGCCATATACGATTCCAAACGCAATGAATTTTGATAAATAGAATGCAAATCAAGTTTACATAATCAACAGAGCTCTGCAGTCAGTCCATTACTTATGTGACCAGTTTTAATGATCCTTTACTGTAATTAACAGCAATTCAAAATGAGCAGACCTGTTCAGCATGATGGAATTAATAACATGCTCATCATTCATCACCCAGATTTTTGGAAGGTGCAAGACTACTCATTATTGCTGGTGTTGCCAGGTCAGTTCCTTTGTGTGAGTATTTGATCAATATAAAATACCTAATACATAGATTCAAGACTTAACTGTCTTTAATGAGTATTTGACTGCAGTACAGTATATGTTAAAAGTGGATCTGGATCGCCTACCCTCTTCTTGAATCAATCTCTTTACATAGCACATCACTTGATTTGCAATGAAAAAGTTTGAGGTCTGGCCTGTAGTGTGATTCAGAGTGGGATAGTGAGACACACAGTACGTCTAAACCGGGGCAGGTAAATTTGTGAACACATATTTTGCTCTATATAATTCACCTCTCGGTCTAGACCAGCCCTATATCTGGGAAGGACAAAAATTACCTTGAAAGTGAATAGATCTTGAATTTCTACCTTTTTGTTTCAAGGTAGGGTAGAGCCTGAGATTTTGCAAAACCTTCACAAAATTGCTCATTCAAGGTCTGTGTGGCAGTAAAGTTGAGCCAACAACCCTCACCTCAAACCTTCAATGTTTTAATTTATGACAAATGTAAATATATCAAAACACAGATGGGCAGTAATAATGAACCTGGAATTTATTTTGATTTTGTCATTTCATATTGCACTTGTGAGGTAATGTTGTTATTTGGAGTACAGCGGCTTCCCAAAGAATGCTGGGAAATTAATGGGCCGAGGCAATAATATTTTGTGGTCGCAACATTGATGGACAACATGAAGGAGGAAATATGAAAAATGAAACTGACTATATTGGGAACTGCAGTTAATTGAAAGCCAGCAGAAATTATAAAGAGCAGGGGGTTTAAACAGGCTGTCAGCCTGGATATTTCTCATCCTATTAACATGTTTTGTCTTTATGTTTACTCATTGTGAGCCACACAATGTAAAAATTAATCCTTTGCAATTCCTTTGTGCCCTAGTTAACCTGGCTTTAAACAGCATGCTGAAAAATCACAGAACCTAAAAGTGCTGCAACACTAAGAAAAATAGGGTAAAATTGTTTGATCAAATGTTTTAGCTGGATTTTTCAGAACCGACTAACAAGGACTCTCAGGTGTAGTCATTGTCGATATGAGGCATTGCAAGATAGAATGACAAAATCGTGTGTGTGTGTGTGTGCGTGTGTGTTTGTGTGTGTGTGTGTGCATGTGTGTATGTATGTGTGTGGCATTATTGAATTGATATTAAATTAATATTTTGTTTTACTTTGATTTGTAAGTTTTATTTTTTGTACTATGTTATAAGACCTGTAGAGTTACTGACAAAAAAAATCTGCTAAAAGTGCAAAGTAAATCCTTCTGCTGTTGCAATCGTTCAATCATCTTCAATCTGTTGAAATTCAATAACAAACCAGAATTACTCTCATTCCTAAACCATTTAACAATCTTTTTTTTGAATATAAATTGGTTAAGAAACCCCTTCCTTCAGCTGAAATTAGACTGTTTCCTTACGCATTACATTTATGACCTTTAACAAGTGAACTTTTTGATCTGCCTTACTTTATATGGAGCTCTAGCAACTACAGTACACACAGATGTTTGAGGATAATAATATTTACAGATCTGAGACAATCCATCTGAGAGTAACCACAGGAGTCACGATTTTAAACTTCTATTCTCCGTTCCCCAGGCCCATGAATCAATCAAAATTATGTTTATCTAGATACATCACAGGACCGAAACATCTGTAAGGACAGCTACTTCAAAAGTTAAGTAAACCTTTCGTAAATACACTTTGATTCAAGTATTTAGTAAAATAGTCATATGGCACTGAATTTATGAATGAAACTTCAAATGGATGTATGTATTTTTTCTGATTCATTTTTCCACAGATAAGGAATAGAGTGATGGAAAATTCAGAAATTTGTTGGTTCCATTATCAAAAACCTAAGTGCTCACTGCACTCAAGGTATGCAGTACTGTTCAAGTACAGCATACTGGCTTTGAATATTTTAGTCCTGGATCTTACAGGCATATTCTGATCCCTCATTAATTAGTGTGTTATAGATGGACATGGATGGACATGGATGGACATGCATGGACGGACACCCAGGTCATATAATTTGCTCAACAACCATACTATTCTGTCAATATGATTTTAATCAAGTATTTACTTTTAGTACTGTTCCCATTTTACCGATCATTGCTACAATAACTCGCATAAAAAAACATGCAATACATTCTTCCCTCGTGATGGAATTATGCAGATGTAATGGGCCTTTAATTTATGTACTGTACATTCCCGTCACAATCAAACTCCACAACATTGACTTGATATATAGATGCGTCTCTCATTTTTTCATAAATCGATTATCTATACTGCTCATCCTGCACACAGGGTCAAAGAGTGCCAGTTCCAAATGACATTTGGTGGGAGTCAAGGTATACCCTGGACAGGTCACCAGATAAGTACCTTGGCCACATAGAGAGACATACAACCTTCATGCCTCTTCTCTTTCAAAATCACACAACATTGAAAACAAAGCTGGACAATAATTTCTGACAAAAACAAAACAAACAAAAAAGTGTTTTTCAATGTACCAAAACAATCTACTTGTTTTTAGCCCTTGACATGATCTTTGTGATGATGACGATACAGCAAAGGCTGAGACCAAAAATCCTTATTCATTTACAGCATTTGAGAGAGAAGAAGATAAAGAAGTAAACAGCAGATCTGATAGAAGCACCACACAAAACGTTGTTCTTTTTCCTTTTTGAATATATTTCCTGGTTTGTACTGAGACTGTGAGATCCCTTTTATCACAAAGTTACAGGACAGGAATCCTGTATGAGAGTTTATCGATGTACTTCACGCCAAAATGAAAATTCAGTCCAATAAGAGGTCAGGCAAAGTGTTTTAGATCACAACACTCTTAAGTTTTTAAGGAAACCTGCACTGCAGCTGATTGAAGTTAATGGGGACTTCATGCACAAAAAAAACAATTATTTAAGACCATTATTATTTAATTTTGAATTAATAAGTAATTTACACTGATTAGCCACATTAACCAGGTTTCAGGAGTATGGATTAAGCTCAATAAGTTAGGGATGTCAAGTCTGTTCTTATGTAGTTCATAACCTTGTAGTCAGCGATGAGCTTCTATTGTAATTAATTTCTCTGAAGTCTCTTGAGAAATATAAACTGTCTGAGTGTAAATAAAGACTTTTTCTTGGTATTTGGTGTGTCTACTGTAGCATTTCACTTAGTCCAACCATTAAAATATGAAATACATTTCAAAGCAGTCTTTAAATACAAACTAGATATTAAATCACATTCAAATTGATCATGTTATAATTGAGCAGGCACAAGATTTCTATTAAAATAATAGTGACCTGCATTTGAATGACATTTAGTAAGTAATGAATGAATTTTCTGAAGCTGGATGAAAACATTTTATTTAGTTTTTCAATATTCTAAGATTTCATTATGAAAGGGGAGTTGAGAACTATGTTGGATTGGTAACCAGTGAAGATGTATTTCCTGTATCGTTAGTTTTCCTCAATAATGATCAGGGAAATATAAATAAATAATGAGAATGAATGTGCCTTTCTTCGGCATGGCTGCCATTTTACTCTGGCCAGAACTGTTCTCAGAATGCAGGCCGACAAATAGAAGGAAGCTGGCAATGAAAAGCAATGTGATCATGGCTTTTTTAGTAACAGATGCTGTAATCCTGGCTAAATTACAGTGATGGCACAGATTTGAAGTCTGCATGTTAAAAAACACCAGTCAAGGGGTTTATAGCAACATAATTTTCACAAGCCATTGCTCTCATTGTTACTCTCCTGCAGTTAGCACATGCCAATGCTCTGCGTAGTGTTTAACACTTGGTAATCACAGGATTACAACCACTGTGAACCAGCACCATCATGGTTTAGACCGTGCTTCCCACTTCTCTGTTTCCAAAATGTTCACAGATTAATCTATGTGTATCATTTCACCCTTTTTTACAATTTACAATCAAATGGGAAAATCACATACAGAGTAGTTGCGCAATCATACCAAGAATGGAAGTTTCATTGTACTGCACTGCACACTGCCCCTTTTTCAGAGGTGTAAAATACAAAAACATTAGTAAAATATAATTTTTCTGACATCTGCTCTATTTTTCCGCTGCATTGGGTAAATTTCCCTATTGGGATCATTCAATCCTGATTTTTATCTAGATTCATCCAATATTTGGGCTAACTGTGGTTTCAAATAAGTACTTTAAAAATGAAAAGGGAATGAGAAGAAAACCAAAAGATAGCATGGCATAAACGCTGAGAGAGCAAGGGAAAAACAAAATTTTATTTTGGCAGCCTTTTCAGGCGTCCTGGACAATTTTCCTGATTACCATCCAAATGTAAGAGGAGGGCTACTCCTTCCACTACAGTGGAACACAACCTGGCAGCTGGAGGACTGTTAGACGAACCAGGACAGTCCTTTGACTCAGGTTTGTAAGCTGGCTATGTGTCATCTCCCTGCAGTGTCATTTCACACTAAATTAATCTAATTTTACCTTTATTTTTTTACCAATAGCTTCCGAACCACATTATGATATATTTGAAATGCCAATAAAAAGATAAAAATTAAAAAAAAAATTAAAAACTACCAAAATCATGCTGCAAACTCACTTGCAAGACAAAAAAATGCACAATCTTTTGGGCAAGTCTCATGGCAAGAGTGAAGTCCACTTGGTTTTGACCTTCAAAAATGCAGTTATTATATAAGATCAACCATTGATTTGATTTGGATCTGGATGCTGACTATAATATGGTGAATTGACTTCATTTACAAGATCCTTTTTCTACCTTCGAGGGGCTCCAACCTCTTCACAGCGTGTGTCACTCAAACAACATTCCATTCATATAAATGAAAACTAATGGTGCATTCGGGAAAAAGGGGGTCAGTATCTTTGTCAAGGACACTTTGGCACAGTCTCCAGAGCAGGCTGATCAAACCAGTAAACTTCCAAGTACCAGGCAGCCACTCCAGTCACTGAGCCATATCATATCAGGAGCTACATAAAAATAAGTCATATCATGCAAATTGCCTATGAAAAGGTTCTATTTGTTGAGCCTAAATACAGATTTTTTTTCTTAGAGTATTGCCAAAAATAAACCAAGCTTGAGAAAACAATGTGAAAGAGAATGAATTCTTGTGCCCATCAGAAATTCACAAAGCTAGTAAAGAGAGGACAACAGATTACACTGTACCCTGTTAAGAAAACCGTTCGAATTTACACTATGCATTTAACCTCCCAGCTGCTGTTGATCGGCTAACAATTTGAATCATGTGTTCGACTGTTTAAATAAAAGAGCAAGACTATCTGTTTAAATTCCAGCTGAGAGATAATGACTGGAATTTATTTCTAATAGAATATGGAAAAAAGTTTACAAATGTATAAGAAAAAAAGGGGGATACAAAGTGACAAAATATATTGGCAGAGTCTGCCAGTATTGTGTGAGGCTTATGTGATCTTTTATTCATGTAATATAAAAAGACAAAACATTGTTATCTGGATGTATATCAATACAGAAATATTATAGAGCATTACTTTGGGTTAATCCTTTTTGCAAATAAAGGAAAAAAATGCAACATATGTAAATAATTCAAAAAGTAAAGTGACCACAACACTTTGTGAGTCCAAAGATCATTTTTATTTGTTATTCTGTGAATCATTAGACACTTTCTAATCGTTGTGCACTGAAATGAGAGCTAGTGTCTAACTTGCTTTTTATTGTCACTGCATTAGTGACATCTAACTCAACATGACATTGACTGTCTGGGCTCGCTATAACTTCCCTGCTAATGTAGTATGAGGTAGAGGCAGTTTAACTGAGAAACTAAAATGAAATGTGGAGAGACCAATAAATAGGTGCCCTACATTAGAGTACAAATACTGTGTGCTGAGTGCTACAAATACTCAAAACCGATCTAGATTGAATTTCCAATGACTACCTTCCATAGAAAAAAAAGTCAGGCATAGCATAACAAACAAAAGCATCTACATAAAAACACTGTTGGCTCATGTAAAATAGATAAGCTTAAAATGTCAACGAGAGAATAGAAAACATACATGCATTTTCACTTGCAAAATCAGGCTAAAAAGGTCAAAATAATTTTTCTTAATTTATCCTGCATAAATTCTTATGATTGTTAAACCTTGACCAAAGTGATGCACCTGAGGGAAACAATCTTCTTGGTTGGCAATACATTGTCCTTGCCCACTGTCTCCAGAGAATGTGAGCTTTGATTTGATCTTTACACCTGTGGGGCAGCTGTAGGTACATGGGAGATCAGGGGACAAACTGTAGCTTGGCTGGGCCACACAGCACACATGCTGTGTAGTCACCGTGCTGAATTTGTCACTAAGTTCACAATGAGCACATGCCCCTGTTCTCTTACTGTACAATGCCGCTTCATAACATTAAAGAATCAATCAAATGAATTGGATCATGGAGGGCTTATAAAGTTGAGTTCTCAGTAAATAAAAACATGGATGACCAATGAACAAAATGCTATAACAAAAAGCTTCTTATACTCGAAAACACAAAGTTCCAGATCAAAACCTACCAGACTCATTGATCCACAGCTGGCTGCATCAAGCTCAAACTATGTTCAGCTTGATGATAGGTCTGGATAGAAAAAAAAAAATCCCTGGGTTTATACTTTATCTTGTGGTAATGTTTTTGAAAGCAATAAAAGCATCAAAAAGTAATTATTTCGATTAAACACATCTAAATTTATAGTTGCAAAAGGGTGTTTTAAATCAAAATGCATGTCTCATTTCAAAAAGCAGAAATTGTTCCGAACCACTGTTTAAAGTAAATTAATTCAAGGATGTCTGAGTAGAAGTGAAAGTATAAAGGTCATGGTAACCAAGATTTTATACTGCTTAAGGCTTTAACTCCACTAAATAAACACAATGATGTGTATGGTCATTTCAATTGCGAACATCAAAGGAAGTGAATTTAGTTCTACAAATGGTATGCCCATGTGTTGTGTTGAACATTTGAGTAATCTCTTCCCTTAATGGCCAACTTTTTTTTCAAGTATAGTGTAATACCTTTACTTGTAAACTGCCAAACACTGATGTCCCTATACTAAAAAAACAGACGAATGATTAACAGTTGAATTCAATGCTTATATATATATAGATGGATAGATAGATAGATGTATAGGTGTGTGTGTGTGTGTGTATGTATTTAGCACACTTGTGTTTCCTGGCTGTCTTCAGAGGAAGATTGTTTATAGAATACTTTAAAAAGGTTGAACATCCCTGTTCTGTAGAAGAAGACTCATCAAAGCTACACAGCTGGTGAGTGTGCAAGTGGTTGAAACATGATTTCAATCATTCATGCACTCACTAGAAAAAAAGAAAGAAAAAATCTGCATGTTCTTGCTGCAGGGTAATATTCAAAGCTGTGAATCATTCTGGAAAGCTGTCAAACTTCAGGCCTATTTTTTAGTCATCGACTCGATATCATCCCTTCAATCCTTGTAGGCATACAATTGATATGATCACCAATGGCGCTCCTTTTTGACATGTACAGGGAAGGAGATTTTATCCTGGACAATTATTTTGGGAGAGAAAAACGGCCATTGACATCCTACTCGGCACTAAAAAATGTCTGTTTTATGTCTTATAGTCAGACACGTGCACCAATACTTGCTATAACAAAGCATATCTAATACTGAATTAGTTATGCCAGCTTACTGACCGGGCCATAGTGGATTCTGATGAATAAGGTAATAACTGGTCTTCAAATCAATGACTGTTGTAATTAAAATGGACCAGTCTAATCAGATGAAGGAGAGCTCTGGTGTGCAGCCAACCATACAAAGTCATCAATCAGCTGGTTATACTGTACAGAGCTATTTTACATCAGCTTTGCCTGTCTGGGAGAGTAAAAAGGCCATATAGACTTCAGATGAGTTGCATTTGTAAATCAAAAAGGGGCAAAAGACTAAAGAATAAAACACTCTTATTTGCTAATGTAATTTTCTGGAGTATCAGCCAGATTTCAGCCAGATTTACTTTTCATTTCGGAACACAAAGTGTTTCAACATTTTGGTGGAGCTTTTGAGGCAGGTACGGAAGCAGAGACAAGTGTTTCTGTGTGCATAAAAAGGCTGTGTTTACTCCAGCTATTTTGACAGCCTTCAAAATAGCTTAAAACACATCTGACATGAGACAGATTTTAAGGACTGGAAAATTAGTCTCTTAAGCTCACCATAGAAATTTACGTTTCCATGATATATTTATTACATTTATTATATAAGGTGTGAGTATGAGTGTGTGTCTGTGTATGTTTGTATGTGCGTATGTATTCATTTTTCTTCAGATTCTACTGAATGACCAAATATGCAGCCTCGAATAAGCATGAATAAATGCAGAGGGTTGTATCAGGAAGGGCATCTGGCATAAAACTTTTACTAAAACTAATTATGAGAATTGAACCTGCGATTCAAGGCCCGGGTAAACAACGACCAACATTGTTGCAGATACCCTACAGGGTACCAGTGGAAATTGGGCTACGGTGGGTTGAAGAAGGAGAGGAGGATGGCGTGTTCAGAAGCAGAGAGAAGAGGAAACAGGCAAAAGTCTCAGACAAAAAGTAGGGACTTTGAACATTGGGATGATGATAGGAAAAGCTAGACCGTTGGTTAAAATGATGCAGAGAAGGAAGGTGGATATGCTTTGTGTCCAGGAGACAAGGTGGAGAGGTTACAAGGCTAGATGCTTGGGAGCAGGTTTTAAGTTGTACTATCATGGTATTGACTGGAAAAGAAATCGAGTAGGATATATCTTGAAGGAGATTTTAGTTAGGAACGTTCTAGAGGTGAAAAAAGTGTCAGATAGACTTATGAGTTTGAAACTGGAAACTGGAGGTGTGACGCTCGATGTTGTTCGAGGCTATGCCCCACAGGGCGGATGTGAGTTAGAGGAGAAGGAGAATATCTGTAGTGAGTTACATGAAGCGATGCAGAATATGCCCAGAGGTGAGAGTTGTAATTGGTGAAGACTTCAATGGGAATTGTGTTGACTGATTCAAGAGTAGTGGGAAGATGGAAAGGCTACTTCAAAGACTTGATGAATGGGAAGGGTAGAAGAGGTGATTAATGTGAACCACAAAGTAGCAGATATTAGTAAAGGTGAATTGAGGAGGGCATTGAAGAGGATAAAGAGTGGAAGGGTGGGTCCTGTGGAGGTATGGAAGTGTCCAGCAGAGGCAGTGGTAGAGTTTCTGACTAGATTATTCAACAGGATCTTAGAGAGTGAGAAGATGATTGAGGAATGGAAAAGTGTGATGGTGCGCATTTTTAAGAAGAAGGAAGATGTGCAGAGTTGTGTTTACTATAGAGGGATAAAGTTGATGAGCGACACCATTAAGTTATGGAAAAGAGTCGTGGAAACTAGACTGAGAGCAGAAGTCATTATTTATGAGCACTAGTATGGCTTCATACCTAGAAAGAGTACTACAGATGCAGTATTTGCTTCAAAAATGCTGGTAGAGAAGTACAGAGAAGAGGGAGCTGCATTGTGCCTTCGTAGATCTAGAAAAAGTACATATCGGGTTGCTGAGAGAAAAACTATGGTACTGTATGAGGAAGTCTGGAGTGACTGAGAAGTATGTTAGACCCTTCAGGACATGTATGAGAGCTGTGAGACTGTGGTGAGGTGTGCAGTAGGTGTGACAGAGAAGTTCAAGTTGGAGGTGGGACATCAGGGATCAGCTTTGATACATAGAAAGTGTACTACACATGTTATCATTTTCTTGTGGCAACTGGGCTTGAGTTCCCTTGAAGACTTTTCACCTCTCAGAAGGATTATCATGACCTGGATGACTGGGGACTTCCACGGACATATACATGAAGTATTTGCTGAGAGAAGGCTGATGGAGAAGTACTTAAAAGGTCAGAGGGAGCCGCATTTGGCCTTTGTAGATCTAGAAAAAGTATACAACAGGGTGCTGTGAGAGGAACTATGGTACTTTATGAGGAAATCTGGAGTGACAGGGATGCCTATTATACTGGTGCAGGTCATGTATGATTTTTCCTTTCAGCTACTCACTTTAGAGGTTGCCACAGCGAAATGACCTCTGTCACTACATCCATAAATCTCTCTTTGTTCTTCCTCTAGGCCTCCTGCCTAGCAGTTCCAACCTTAGTATCCACATTCACTATCCCTCCTCTTATCGCCAAAAGATCTAACCGGTGCTGTTCCTCTGATGGACTCATTCCTGATCCTATCCATCATTGCCATTCCCAAAGAGAAACTCAACAGCTTCATATTTGAGTTCATCTAACAATAGAACAGATTCCTAGAAAGTATCCAACTTCTCCTTGGAGATTTCATAAAATGATGATTACAATAACTGAGTTGTTGGACAACTGGCATTTATAAGATGAAAAATTTGTCACGACTCTGAGAGGAAAGTGTCATCAATTTTCCCATCCAGAATGCAGCATGAAGAGTATTTTTCTAAATGATGAACTGGGTTATTCTCGTACTAATCTCTTCCTGAAACACTAATTTAAATAGAAATGTATTTAAAAATGCTACTAAAGGAACTTGTAGAATAGGATGTTGTTGCAAAAAACCTGAGATAAGTAAGGGGAAATAGTAGGTGATGACTCAGAGAGCACTGGGACAGATTTCAGCTGTACACTGCAGCTAATGGTGTTTACAGCTCTTGCTCCAGGCGCTGTCTCGACTATTCAACAAAGCAGGTAATGAGTCTAGCCTCTAATTTACTAACCTTGAGCCATCTTAACAATTTATGAGCGAGTCTCACTGTTTGTCTTCAGAGTATGAACTAAATTCACCTTGCATTTAGAGGAGAGGTGATGCGTCACGGCTTGTAACTTTCACAAGGCGAAATTAGTTTGTTGATAAAACAGGTGAGTATGAGGATGAGTGGATTGCATTTACATGAGAAAACACTTGGCTTAATGTGTGTATGTGTGGGTTCTTCAAGGTTAAAAAAAAGGGTTTGCTAAATCTGTGAAAATTGTTTCATCAAAAACAAAACACAAGAATATATACTACGTGATACACACAATGAAAGAGCCACCAACATGCCTTAAACCAACAACATCAAAAAATGCATTACAGATATTCAAGATCCTCATAATAAATCCTCCTTTTGTGAAAATTTATAGCGCTGTTTATAGAATTTTTCTGAAAACTGATTTTTGAGGGTGCAGTTTGTGCTGCTGTTGACATCTTTTCGTTCAAAATGGGATGTGTCCCTAATTGCGCATGAATAGGGTTGAAAGAAACACATCTCAGCACTGAAAAATCATCAGCCTAATGTATTCTCTATAGCTCATTGTTTCTGTTGGAACGCAATTTATTTGGCTATCCAGCACAGGAAAGTGGAAATAAACCAGAATCTGAAGGAAAGTAAAATGCCCACTGGACATTTTGGTGATTAAGTTGTGCTGTGTACTCAAGGGTTGAGGTGGACTCATTTTCAGTTCGAGATGTGAATGATGTTGAGAAGCCCACTGATGTACGAAGGGGGCTGGAAGATAAGAGGCCAGCCTCTGGCTTCTTTCCAAGTTCCAAGAAATAGACCTGCTCCAATCACTTAGATCATAAGGCTTTCATTGTCTGACTTAATACCCTTTGAAGACAATAAGTCCTCAGTTTGTATTGTTTATTGTGTTGTGAGACCGCCCTGCTCGGAGATGATTAAAGAGCAAAAGATAGATGACACAAGTGCTGTTCCTCATCCCCTGATTCTCACAGAGCATTTTTTACAAATACAGAATTTCGGGCTACAAAAAAACAACATTACACCCAGTAGCTACCCAAACAATATTACAATACATAATATCAACAGATATTTGACAAATATATGAATTCTACCATAACAGCATCATGCAGCAACTGAAGCTTTACAGTTTAGTTCTACTTCGATTACATTAATTTCCAGGACACTGTGCTTGTCAAAGTGCCAATTCATATTATTAGGTCTGAAAACCTAATGCATCTCTCCTAAGCTCAATCTACAACTGAGGTAAGGTCCTGCCCTACCAGCTCAATTATAGAAATAACAATTGAATTTAAAATGGGAGACTTCTTATCCTTATGATAGTCTTTTCTTTCAAGAAGTTACCTTTTCAATCTCCTGCGTGTCCTTAAAGTGTGAGTCTGACAAAGACTCAGCAATTCGATCTGGTGTATCAAAACCCGCAAAGTCATTTTCTTCTCTATTAAAGATTCTTCTTCCACTTAAGTGAAAGAGTACTACAGATTCAGTATTTGCTTTGAGAATGCTAATAGAGAAGTACAGAGAAGGTCAGAGGGAGCTGCATTGTGCTTTTGTAGACCTAGAAAAAGCATTTGTCAGGGTGCCGAGAGAGGAACTCTGGTATTCTATGAGGAAGTCTGAAGTGGCAGAGAAGTATGTTAGAGTGGTGCAGGACATGTATGCAGGTTGTGAGACAGTGGTGAGGTGTGCTGTAGGTGTAAGAGAGAAATTCAAGGTGGAGGCGGGACTTAATCAGGGATCAGCTCTGAGCTCATTCTTGTTTGCAGTGGTGATGGAAAGGCTGACAGATGAGGTTAGACAGGTATCTCCATGGACCATGAAGTTTGCAATGACATTGTGATCTGTAGTGAGAGCAGGGCACAGGTTGAGGACAATTTGACAGGTTGAGGTATGCTCTGGAAAGGAGAGGAGTGAAGGTTAGTCACAGCAAGACAGAATATATGTGTGTGAATGAGAGGAACCCTGGTGGAAAGGTGAGGCTACAGGGAGTGGAGATCAAGAAGTTGGAGGATTTCAAGTACTTAGGGTCAACAGTCCAGAGCAACAGAGAGTGTGGAAAAGATATTAAAAAGGGCTCAAGCAGGTTGGAATGAGTCCATTAGAGGGATAGCACATGTAAGAATGTTTATGGAGAGAAGGTCAGAGAAGCCAGACTGAGATGGTTATGTCACGTACAGAGGGGGGATAGTGAATTTATTAGTAGAAGGATGCAGGAAGTAGAGCTGCCAGGCAGGAGGTCTAGAGGAAGACCAAAGAGAAGACTGATGGACATAGTGAGGGGGGATATGAACTTAATTGGTGTGACGACGACACAGAGAATAGGGTTAGATGGAGAAGGTTGATTCGCTGTGGCGACCCCTGGGGGCAAAGCCATAAGGAAAAGAAGAAGAAGATTCCACTTCAATGAAATTCCATTTTACATTTATATATACAAGTCCATATATATATGTAAACATATTTGCACATTGATGGGAAAAAAAGTGTAAACAAACTACAAACTGAGGAATGTAGAGGATGACTGCAGCTGTCTGCCTGAAAGTGACTATTTCTGTTGAAAATAGAGACAATTGAGTGAGCAGTACTATTTCTGGACTTGCCTGCTCCTTAAGTTAACCATGGATGATCACTATTTCGTGCATTTTAATGCCACTTTTTTGCTTATCTTTTCCTTTTAAGTAATTTCAAATGTAACACTTCCAAATATAAAATCTGCATATAACTGAGACATAAACCCTTTCACAATCTTATCGCAATTAAGACAACAAGAAATGTGTCAACGTAACATCCAACAAGTCAAGGCACACAGCAAACCCCAAAATACAAGCACAGAATTGCGTGTCATATTTCTATTTACTTCAGCTTACGGATATTCTGGGGGGCAAGTGGGACATGTTTTACCATTAAAAAGGAGACGATTGTGTAAATATTGGTAATGAATAATTTTGATAAATTACTGGTGTGCATCATTTACTGGTATGTAGCATGTTCCTTTAACAACTATATATGCATAGAGGAAAATTGTGGTTAAATTGTGAAAGTCAGAATGAACAGTTGTCAATCATCACTGGCATAAAATCAGAATACATCGGGTAGAGTCAGAAAATTTCACTGCTTGTACTTGTAAGCAAGAGAGAAAAAGACTACAGCCTCAGACAACAATATTGGGCACTTCTATAGCTACTTCTTTAACAAGTCAAGATGTGTAACAAATGTGTAAGTTAAATTGTCCAGGCCAGTTAAAAAGACAAAGTTAGATGTATCCACTCAATTACAATATTAGATCCTCAAGTTGCTCACTATAATAAATAATGATAATACATGTATTTATAGAACACTTTCCATCAAAGATCTGTACAAATGAGAAGAGATAGGAGTAGAACACAGATGAAATAAACATCAGACATTCAAATCATTCATTCTGCCTATTCTGTAGTGAGGGCTGAATAACAATAGTCGACATGTTTTAATAATTTCGGCACAGAAATTCATAGGTTAAAAGACATGATGACCACAAAGAACAAATCACAATGAGGGTCGCTCTTTTGTGTCTGTGTGTGTGTGTGTGTGTACACACACACACATATACATATATATATGTATATATAGTTGCTAAGAATCCCAGTATAACAAGACAAATCATTTCCTTATAATCCTTAGATTATTGATTTTGATGATTCAAATGATCAAACAGCACATGAACACAACAAGCTTTTTATGAGACGCAGCAGCCAATGATCCATGAGAAAAGATTTCAACAACCTGCCCCTTAAGTGTTAAACTGACAAATGATGCAGTCACCAAAATGCTCAGCCAGATTCAACATTAATTTAGGCTTGTCTAAAGGTAAATGGAGGACATGGCATATCCTGATTACATTGTATTGACTCTCTAAGCCTTGTGAGGTGAAAACCAAAGAAGCCACTTTAACTAAAAGTTTACTTGCAGCAAGAATAACTCAACTGATTTCAATCGTTGGCCTGTCTAGGGAGAACTCTCACATAATGATGAAACATTAACTGTCTCAATGAAATATGCGTCTCAAAAAAAACTCAAGTTGCCCCCTACTTACGAGTCCATATGAATCCTTCAGCCATGGCCAAAAACATGGTTATGACAGTTCACATATGCCCTGACGTCTAACCAACGTACACATTGGTTTACCTTTTCTTCTCAAGGGATTTTTTTTGCAGATGCAACAAAAATCCTTAAGTTCTTCTTAAAATTACAAAAAAACCCTAAACACACCTCAGCATATACTCACCTATACTGACAACAATATGCACTGATGAAAACAACTCTAATTGAATGACTCTTATCTTTGTCATTACTTATATTTGTAGGCACTGAAACATTTAAAACATAACACATGAATGTCTTCTCGGAAAATAATTTAAAAAAGAAGGCACTTAGCTGAAGGCCAGAAATTAACACCCACTAAGCACAAAATGCAGTTAGATTCCATTTGGTGTCTAAATAATAAAAAACTATGCACTGCGTGGTGGGTGAGAATTTTTACCAAAATACTCACTGTAGTAAAAAAGATTGTCTGTTCTCTGATGCAGTCTGTTTGATCTGGGTAAGGCAGGGCAGAGCACCGACACACAAACATGAACACAGGTTTCACAGTGGGTGACCTTCTGGGTCATGCATGAGCAATAACAGAGTATGGGAGATAAAGCATAACACCGAAAAAGAAAATAATTAAAAAAAACTTCTCTGTGAACTTTTTTGATGTGTTCCCCTTTGAGATCACTCTGAAACTTTCCATGCTTAGTGATTGGCTTTTGTCATATGTTTGTTTGTTTGCAATATCAATTTGCAAATTACCAATATTGGTCATCTAAAATCATGCAAATACCAAAGTAGTTTCCAAGTCACATGGGAAAATACTGAGAAAGTGAAAATACATTGCAATCATTGTTGCAAGGAGACAAATCCATTCTTAGTATTTATGAATAAAATGTAGCACTGGCAAAAGCTACTCCATGGTATATTCTCAAGTAGCACTGCAAGCTGACAGCTATTCTATAGGCACAAATGTACCATAACAGAGATATTAAAAAAGTATATCTGCTCTACTACTTCTAATATATTGTCGAAGGAATTAAAAGAGTCTGTGAGTGTGAGCTCAGAATACTGGACCTACAGGGGATGCCCTGCTGTCACATCCCCTTTGATTACTGTATATCTAACCTTCTGTCCTGCAATAGTTTGATCAGGCTGGGGTCCAAGATGCTGGATGTGTGAACCTGCTCCCACTGACTCAAAATTAAAGATTAAGCTGTGCAGACATGTGTGCACGAGTATGAATGTGACTGCAGAGATGAGGGGTTACACAGAAAGAGCAGAGTCAGTTTTCAACCGTTTGATGAAATGTATGGCAAGGCACATAAAGGACAACCCAAAATAATTTAAACGGTGCACATAAGAGCAAACTAGGCAAGCATGCACACTACTAAAGTACTAAAACTAAAAACTGCATTGCAATGCAATGCATTTTTTAAACTTGGATCTGAAGTTAATTGCCATTGTGTCAGTTATTAGCTCGTTTGCTAAAATTTTCCACATCTGATAAAAGCCATTAATAACTTTTTCAAGTGCAGTTTTGACTCTTAGAAAAGCAAATCATCCTGGACGGTTAGAGGTCTGCAATGTTCTGACTACTTCACAGGCTCTAATACGTGTATTGAGCATACGTGGTTTAGCAGTTTGTGGAAAAGCAATAGAAACTGTTCCGTGAGAGACTGGGAGGCAAATAACTGGTCTAAGAATAGAGCTCCAGTATATGCATAGATTTTCCTTGTCATTGTTACAGCAATTACAGTAGCCTTCAAAGTATTCTGAATCAACTGAAGTTTTCTGATTCTGTCTGAGACAAACATGCCAACAGCCCTTTGCAGTAGTCCACTCCTCAAGATGAAAGCATGTACATGTTTCTCCAGGCTTATTTTTTTACATGAAGCTCTTGATTTCTGAGATAGCTTAAGTTCGGTAGAATTTTTTTCTTTTTTTTCTTGTGGTGATAACTGACATTTAGGTCTAAGTCAAGATAATGCCAATGTTTCTAACTTTATGTTTAGTCTTCAAAAGACACATTGTAAATAGAAAAAGGGCTTTATTTTCTAACCACTGCAATTGAAAAAACTGGAAAGCAATTTCAGTATAACTAATAGATTTCAAACCAATGTGGCTATGTTTTTATTGTTTCTTCATTGTTTTGTTTATATAATTGTTATTTTTGATGTATGGATTACTCTACTCATTCCAGGTCAAAGCATTTTGAAGGGTTTTTGTAAACAAGCCTGATATAATATGAAGATTTTCTAAATATCAGCATCATATTCGAGATACTTCACAGGCACTCCTGGATACCAGTCCCATCCAATTAAGTTGTAGCTGCAACTTCATTTGAAAGCGGAATTACTCACAGCATACACCTGAAGAAATTGGAATAAAAATGTTGGTGTCATGGACTGAACAATGATTGAATTTCAAGCACATGGGACAGGGGTCAAAGGGTCGAAAGAGATGATAACCTTTAAATGATTAAAAGGCTTCATTCATATGGGCTGTAATTGTGTTCAAAGCTTTGTTCACCCATTTGTTCCATTGATGCAATATAGCGGCCTGCTCATCAGGTAATTATGAGGCTAATAAGGGATCAAGGCCTCAGACACGTGGTCCTGGCCTCTAGGGGAGCCCAGGGTTAAACACTAGCCCAGTCATATATGCTTTTGAGTGATGAAGCCCCAAGTTATACTCAGTGCCACTTCTGGGAATAAACAACTCGTCATCTCATATAACATGATGTTGCATCAACTGTGCCTGTAATACTGTGTTTGCCAGCTCATGAGTATTATTGCTAAAGCAGAAAGTGCTTGAACATACAATGGGCTTGACAACAAATGTTGAATTTGATGTTGTTGTTGTTGTTGTTATCATGCCATTTTGGCAATTTAGGGATTGATTACAAAACTCATACATATGTAAAGAACTCATTCAGTTTTTACCTTAATGAGTAAGGTCAATGACCAATAGCAGTCACAGAACCAATATTAAACGAATACACTAAAAATATGAGCTTTAGAATGTATTCCATTTAATTTAACAGAAAAGGGGCAGCACAGAGGTAAGCCAGAACATATTCTTATGTCTGAATTATATAAGACTGCAAGTTAATCTTAGCTCAGGCAGCCTTTCGCCATACACTGTAAAAATGGTACCAGTAATCCTTGAGGGACTGCAGTGTTGCTACATTAAAAATTGTACTTAAAGGGCTTTTCAGTTGAGTTTTAAGGTCATTCTAATTAATATACAGCCGGGATTCCCCTTCATTCATGTTACACTTTTGAGAGCATGATGTGATTATCTAGTACTACTTGGTTAAATCATTTCATTTGATAATCATTTTATTTTGTTTCTTTCAATAATTGTTATATAGGCAACATAATGGATTACAAAGTAACTATCCTACTTAAAAAAAGTGCGTGATTTAAATATATTTAGGCATCAATAGTTCCAGTGTTTTAACAACAATAGTATCCTTCAGTATGCATGTGTCATTGCACAATATCTGTCTGAGTCAGAAAGAAACATGTGGGTATGTAAATGGAAAAAAATAAAAATCATTGAAATGTATTTACTTAAAACATTAGTAGTCTCAGGTGCAATGATATATGCTTTAGATTTCAGTCCATAAAAATAAATTACATTAAAATTTGAAAATGTTGAAACATTGTTGACGAAGATCAGCATTGTGACTAAAGCATATGAATGACATGAGTGAGGAACATGCTCCTATTACGTAATTCACTGTGAATCAGTATAATTCAGGATATTATTCCTGAATACGAAAAAAGACAAAAAACCTTCTTAATTCATAAGAGGATATGTGTCAAATGCAAGGGTTTGCTAGACCTGTCTGTTTTCCAACTTTTTTAAAAGCCTCAAACAGATTTTTTAACTCAGCGTTGATGTTGGTGAGCAGTGGAGCTGGGAGTAGGGGATGTGGCTATCCCACTCTGTTGTAGGGTTCATGTGAGGTTACTGGGATCCGGCAGGGTTCAGTTGAAGCCCATTTTCTTTCCTGCAATTTATATGCAACTATTGCATCTCAGTCTAAAGTTATAAAAGTTTCTCTACATTCGTGGATCAACAAGCAGCTTGCATTTGATCTCAACAGATCTATTTTGATTTGAGCAAGCTAACTGCTAAAAAGCTGAAACTGTATTTTCTCTTTGATATTTGCTTATGTTGGCAATGTGTGAAAATCTTGCAGCCATTCAGGATTTAAGAAATTGAAAAAGAAAGAAAAAAGGACAGAAGCACTTAATTGGAATCGAGTTCAACAAATGAAAAACCTACCAAACAGCCTCCCTCTTTTAGTTTCTGCGAATTGTAGCTATTCTGAAGACGCAGAATCAGACATTTGCAAATCTTTGAGGGAAGCTTCTTACTTCCATCAGTTCTTTTCAAGAGTGTACTAACTGCAGAAAGGACTGACTCACCAAAGCCTGAATGACCAGCTGAGATTAACATAATCACCCATTTATTTGCTATCAAATGTTTTATTGTAGAAAGGCAATTCCACGTTTAATATATATTTTTTTAATAGATGGATTACTCCCTTATTTCTCTGAACCATGAACAGTTAGGAGCAGTTAGGGGTTCAGCTGGAAGAGTGCAGGAATTGAAGCAGGCATATTTGGTACTACATGACATTTAACCCCCTCAGGTACGTAACATCAACCACATACTAAATCAAAATCATACTATCTAGTGTTAAGAAGTTGTGGAAATTTGATTTACCCTGGACAGGAAACTGTTTCCCAACTTCACTGTGACTAAAACAATAATTATATCAAATATTATACAACTGAATTGATGTTTTTGTCAATTCTATTATATGATGATATCACCTAAATGTTAGTTGTTTTCGAAAATATTTCTTCAGTACCAAATGTACCTTTAATATTGCCCTGATTTTACAGAGTTGACAACTGTAACAACGAACGTGTGTTTTCCTATTTTTATTCCTAAATAAAACCTTGACAACAAGTAGGTAGCTGCATATCCTCCCAACAAATATGGATTTCCTTATATAACGTCATACAAATGGTAATTTTATATAATTTAACTAAATAGATTGTCAAACGTAGAAACAAGAACATTGTTGAGGAGACACACACAGACACACAAACACACCTCTTAAATCACAATGAAAAAATATATGATCCAGTGTCTGCAAAGAATTAATGGCAGAGCTGTCTATATATATAGCACTTTATTAACTGTCTTGCATTATTTGTATGCTACTAAAGATTCACTGCAATATGTAGCTTATCTTATCTCTATAGAGTTGTCCATCCATACATCAATCTTCAACTGCTTATCTGTGGTCTGGTCACGGGGGCAGCAGTTGGAGCAGAGAGGCCCAGACTTCTTTCTCCCCAGCCACATGGTCAAGCTCTTGCGGGATGACCCCAAGGCGTTCCCAGGCCAGCCTACAGACATAGTCTCTCCAGCGTGTCCTGGGTCTTCTCCATGGCCTCCTCCCAAATGGACATGCCCGCAATACCTCCCCTGGGAGGCATCCAGGAGGCACCCTGACCAGATGCCCGAGCCAACACTTCTGACTCCTCTCTATGCAGAGGAGCAGCGGCTCTACTCCGAGTTCCTCCCGGATGGCCGAACTTCTAACCCTATTTCTAAGCGAGAGTCCAGGCACCCTGCGTGGAAAACTCATTCCAGCCGCTTGTATCTGCAATCCCGTTCTTTCAGTCACTACTCACAGCTCGTGACCATAGGTGAGGGTAGGAACGTATTTGGACTGGTAAATTGACTGCTTCGCCTTACGGCTCAGCTTCCTCTTCACCACGACAGACCGGTACAGAGTCCGCATCACTGCAGACGCTGCACCGATCCGCCGTTTGATCTCCATCCTTCCCTCACTTGTGAACAAGACCCCGAGATACTTGAACTCCTCCACTTGGGGCAGGACCTCTTCCTGGATCCTGAGAGGGCACTCCACCTATTTCCGGTTGAGCACCGTGGTCTCGGATTTGAAGGTGCTGATCCTAATCCCGGACGCTTCACATTCGGCTGCGAACCGCTCCAATGAGAGCTGGAGATCATGGCCTGATGGAGCCAACAGAACCACATCATCTGCAAAAAGCAGAGACTTGATCCTGTGGCCATCGAACCAGATCCCCTCGACGCCTTGGCTGCGCCTAGAAATTCTGTCGATAAAAATTATGAACGGAATCGGTGACAAAGGGCAGCCCTCGCAGAGACCAACTCTCACCAGAAACAAGTCTGACTTAAAACCGGCATTGCGGAAAAAGCTCTGACTCCGGGCATACAGGGACCGAACAGCCCATGCAATGGGGGTCGGTACCCCATACTCCTCGAGCCCCCCCAAGAGGACTGCCCACTTGACATGGTTGAATGCCTTCTCCAAGTCCACAAAACACATTTAGACTGGATGGGAAAACTGCCATGCCCCCTAAGGAACCCTGCTGAGGGTATAGAGCTGGTCACCGTTCCACGACCAGGACTAAAACCACACTGGTCCCCCTGAATCCAAGGTTCAACGACCTGGTGAACCGCTGAACAGACTTTGCCAGGAGAGCTGAGGAGGGTGATCCCGCTCTAGTTGGAGCACATCCTCCAATCCCCCTTTTTAAAAAAAGGGGAATCATCACCCCGGTCTGACAGTCCAGTGGCACTGTCCCCGACATCCACGCAATGCTGCTGAGGCGTGTCAGCCAGGACAGCCCTACAGCATCCTTCCCCTTGAGGAACCCAGGGCGGACCTCATCCATCCCCGGGGCCCCGCACAGCTTTTTGACTACTTCAACAACTTCACCCCCGAAGATAGGCGACCCCCCCCGGTACTCCCTCATTGGAAGGCGTTTCGCTGGGATTGAGGAAGCCTGAGAAGTATCCCTGCCACCGACCTACGACGTCGCGCGTTGAGGTCAGCAGCGCCCCGCTCCCACTGTACACAGTGTTGACCACAGTGTGGTCAAGATGCCTCCTGGACGCCTCCCAGGGGAGGTATTGCTGGCATGTCTATCTGGGAGGAGGCCACGGGCAAGACCCAGGACACGCTAGAGAGACTATGTCTGTAGGCTGGCCTGGGAACGCCTTGGGGTCCCAAAAAGAATTGAACCATGTGGCTGGGGAGAGGGAAGTCTGGGCCTCCCTGCTCCAGCTGCTGCCCCCGCGACCTGACTTCGGATAAGCAGAGGAAGATGGATGCATGGATCATGAGGATGAGGTACTGACTGCTTGATAACTGCTTGCAAAGTGAACAGATTGTTCTCTAAGTCAACCACCATGAATTCATCCATCTAAGCTCCATCTCTCACTGAAGGTCACTCTGAACAGGCTGCATCAAGAATTCCTTAGAGTTCTTAAAAATATTACCCATGAGCTATACATTTTTTTGTATCATGCCTTATTGAATGAAATGTGTAAATACAAATAATTTGACCTTTCAGGAATGGCTGATGCGAAACATCCGCATTTTTCAACATATTCTTTTAACAGACTATAAACAATACTCATCAGTCATCCTCATAAATATACATGAATTAATCAATCATCTATACTGGATAACCTTTCCAAACTTACTCAATGTAATTGGAATGTGGCAGGACAACATGAAGAGGACCCACAAAGGTTTGAAGGCAATATGCAAACTCCATAGCGAGGCTACTAGAATTCAAACAAGAACTGGCATTGCTGTGAGATAGGAGTGCCAAGCACAGTATAAACATATTGTCCGATTCATTTAAGACTGAGTGCATGATTAGTAGTAATAATTTTAATGCAAGTGTACAAAATTGATTAAAGTGACTTTGAAATCCTTGGGAATTCATAACACAAAAAAAGTATTCAGACATGATTTGTGGTGGGGTATATTAGTACAGACAGACATGAGAAAATGATTTATTGATTGATTTTGAAACCATTTTTGTGTTACCCCTATACATTTTAGTGCTTTTAATATTGATTGGTGCATTTTCCGTACCAGGAAAAACATGGTATTCTACTTTTGAATACGTTGCGAGCTGCAGTGAGTCATTGCTGTTGTGCTGTGGGAACACGTTTGGGAATCTTTTGCACCGAGATCAGAATATCAGCCAATCATCCAATCCAGGGCTCCTCGGAAAGCGAAACAACCTCACTCCATGAAACCTTTAGCTCAATAAAACATGAAGGTCCCACTTGTAGATCATATACCCTCGCCTCACCTTTTGCGCCTCTTTTTTTCCCAGGACATCATCGACACACTTTTTTAAATGCCTCTCCAAATTAAAAATGACTGAATACATCACTGTCAATCCAATATATTTAATCAAAACCCTGAACTAACACACACACACACACACACACACACACACACACACACACACACACACACACACACACACACACACACACACACACACACACACACACACACATACTTGCATGTGCATTGTCTGGTAACAGAAGCTGATTAACTCTATAAGATTACACGTAGTAGTACAGATGTCTGT